>VDFB02000002.1:146186175-146404013 GCA_007258455.2 Sequoia sempervirens | reverse complement strand
TGGAACCAAGGTTACCATTAAATCTGAGAGACTAGCTAAAGATCATATGGAGCCATATAGCCCAAGTCCCTTTAATGTTGTTCCTACTGCTGCAGACACAAATTATGTCATTCTTTCTAACAATGAACTAGCTGCTACTCAAGAACTCCAATAAGAAGTTTTTCCTAACATGTTGCTGCATGAATGGGCAGTTGAGAATGTATTGGACAGTCTTGAGGACCTTATTCAAGATGCTTGTATGGGAAAATATGTCATTCTTGAGCCTGGCACAAAGATTCCAAACTTGGAGAAAGATGCGGATTAGTTGTTGCAACCACTAAATGGACTATGGGAAATGTATTTTGATGGTTCAAGAAGCAAAAATGGTGCTGGAGGAGGTGCAATGCTGGTATCTCCACAAGGTGATAAGTACTATGCTGCTTTTCATTTTGCTTTTGCATCCTCTAACAACACTGTTGAATATGAGGGCCTAGTTCAAGGTGTAGAATGGGCAAGAAAAAGAGGGGTAACCCACTTGAAAGTACATGGAGATAGTCAATTAGTTGTTAATCAAGTGAGCAGCTTGAATGTGGCTAAAAATGACACACTGAAGTCTTATAGAAATAGCGTGTGGAACATGCTTGAAATTTGATATGCAATTGAAGGTGTCTCCCAGAAATCGAGAATAAACATCTTGATAAGCTTCAGTAATAAGTGAAGCGGTTGATATTCCAAATGACATCAAAAAGAGATTTTAACTTATTATGGCAGAAGGTTGTAGTCAAGGCCTCCGTTCACGCGACCCGGCAATTCGGCGGCGATGCTTTAGTAGCGGTGAGTGGCAGATCCTTTCCTTCTTGCTTTTCGAAGAAGATCAGTTCTCCATGGTGGAATTGAGGGCAGGAACTCAAAGCTACGTTGATATGGTGATCCAAGGTCGCCACAACTAAAGAAAAATAAATTAACAAAGAAGACTTGGTTACCTTAGAGTCAATTTTCAATACTATTGATCAGCTCAAAAAGGGTAGAGCTGGAGATTTTCAAAGGTAAACTTCTTAAGATAGGAAAACTTTGTTCACCTGAAGATAGAAAAGTTTTTGTTGCTTTGTGCCAAGAGTTTCATGATGTCTTTGCTTGGGAGTATTCAAATTTGAAAGGATTTGATCCCCATATTTCTCAGCATACAATTGAATTAGAACCTAATGCCAAGCCAATAAGGGAGAAACAAAGGACCTTGAATACTAAACTTGAGCCCCTAATGATTAAGGAGCTGACTAAACTAGTTGAGGGGGTATTGTTTTCCCTATCAAGCACACTTCATGGGTTTCTAATATTGTACTAGTTAGAAAGAAAAGTGGTGAGATAAGGCTCTATGTAGACTTTAGGGATCTTAACTGATCCTCTCTAAAAGACCACTACCCACTGCCCTCCATGGAACAAATCTTATAAGAGGTTGTTGGTTCTGAAAGGTTTTCCTTACTAGATGGTTTTTTAGGATATAATTAGGTGCTAGTTAAAGAAGAAGATCAGTTTAAGACTAATTTTACAACTAAATGGGGCACCATGGCATACAAAAGGATTCCTTTTGGTTTGTCCAATGCTAGTGCCACATTTTAGAGAGCCATGGACATGGCGTTTCAAAGTTTGATCAACAAGATTATACTGATTTACCTAGATAACATCACAGTTTATTCTAAGAATGTTGATGAACATTTGTTACATCTTAGGCAAGTGTTTGAAAAATGCAGAGAGTTCGGTATCTCCCTCAATCTAAAGAAGAGTGTCTTTGCTATCCATGAAGGGAAACTATTAGGACACATAGTGTCAAAGCAGGGAATCACTATTGACCCTCAAAGAGTTAGAGCCATACTTGAGTTGCTACTGCCTAATCACAAGAAGGGCCTACAGAGCTTTCTGGGACATATAAACTTTCTGAGAAGGTTCATTCTAGACATTGCGAACCTGCTACAACCTCTAACAACCATGTTAAAGAAGAATGCAGTCTTCAGTTGGACAAAGGAGGCAAAGCACAGTTTTGTAGAAATCAAGGAGGCGTTAGCATCTACTCAGACATTGGTAAACCCTAACTTCTCTAAAGACTTCTTTTTATATGCTTTTGGTAGCAGAGGTGCAATCTCTGCTATGTTGGTTCAGAAGAATAGTGACAATTTAGAGCAACCCATAGCCTTCTTTAGCCAAATACTTGTTGATTACGAAGAAAGGTATACATTTGTTGAAAAGCATGTTCTCTCTGTGATTAGAAGTTTGAAGAAATTTAAACCTTTGCTTTCAAACAATAAGGTTCATATTCTGGTTGCACACTCAAGTGTGAAGGAATTTTTGTTGAATAAGGATCTGAATGAAAAAAGAGCGGGGTGGATCACTAAGGTCATGGAGTATGATGTAGATATTAGCATCACCAAACTAGTTAGAGGTAAAGGTCTTTGTGAATAGCTTGCTTCAGGGTTGAGTAGTGAAAGTGAGCTAGAAAGGGATGTTGTGCTTGCCAATACAATTGAGCCTCAAAATGCTCAAGATGATGTGCCCATGGGGATAACTAATTGGGTTCAAGATATGACCCAATTTCTACAAACTAGTCAATGCCCATTAGGTTTGAACAGAGCCAAAAGAAGATACTTTAGACTGTATTCCATACCATATGTGTTGATGGGCAATATTTTTTTAAGAAAGATCTAAATGGTGTCCTGTTAAGATGCATTCACAATGACCAAATTGAAAAAGTGCTTCATGAGTTTCATGATGGAGCTGTAGGAGGTCACTTTGCTCCCAAAACTACTTCCTGGAAGGTTATGAGAGCTGGTTACTACTGGCCCAATTTGTTCAAAGATTCATATGCTTGGTCAAAAAAGTGCATCAAATGTGGTCTATTTTTAGGAAAGGAAAGACTGCCTGCTATGCCCCACATCCAATTCAAGTAGAGTAGCCCTTCATGATATGGGGCATCGATTTTATTGGACCAATAAACCCACCTTCCAGTGCTAGTCACAAATGGGTAGTTACAACCACTGACTATTTTACAAGGTGGATAGAAGCGGTTGCATTGAAGGAAGCAAAGGAATCCTCAGTGTTTAATTTCTATGAAGATATAGTCACTAGGTTTGGAGTACCTGACTCCATCATATCCGATAACGCCCTCGCATTCATGGGTCTAAGGGTAATCGATTGGGCCGTTAACCATGGCATTCATTTGAGCACATCTTCAAATTATTACCCTCAAGGTAATGGCCTAGTTGAGAGCACAAATAAGAACCTCATCAGAATTATTAAAAGAACTATAGAGGACAACCAAAGGACCTAGCCCAGTAGTTTAAAGAATGCATTTTGGGAAGATAGAGTGACCCCTAAGAGATTTGTTGATAATTCACCATATGTGTTGGTCTATGGCAAGGAGTCGAGATTGCCACTATCCTTTGAGCTTCCAGCTCTTGATATTGTCTGCCAATTGGAGATGTTTGAGGAGAAGGACCCCATTTCTGTAAGGTATGCAGAGCTCATGGAGCTCAAAGAATCAAGGGATAGAGCAATGAAAACTTTGGAGGATCATTAGCTCTAGACAAAGAAGACTTTTAATAAGAAGGCTACAGGAAAGTTTTTTAAGGAGGGAGACCTCGTGCTCAAATGGGATGTTCTGAAAAGCAAACCAGGCCATCACACCAATTTTGACAATATGTGGACTGGTCCATTCATTATCACAGGCTGTAAGGAGCACAATGCATATCAACTAGCTACAACAAAAGGTGAAGTGCTTCATATCCCAGTCAATGGGATACACCTTAAGCCTTGTTTTCAAATCTAACAAGTCTATCTATTGTACATAATAGTTTAGGCTTTATGTTTTCCATAAGTGTTGTTTCAGCACAGTATATATTTTCTTTTTTAGTTTCCCCTGTCTTGTTGTTTTGGCAACCTATTGTGTCCTATAAGTCTCATGCAAATCGCAACCATGTGTCGACTGACATTTTATTTGTTCTTTGAGTTTTCTAACAACTCCATGCCCAATGGATAAGTCTAGTCACTAGTTCTCATGTTTAGCAGGTAAACATCCTACAAAGGTCACCATAATTGTTGCCTCCATTTCACCTACAGTTAAATCAGGTGAGAAAAATCAAATGTTAGATCTTCAAAGGCCAGTGGGACATTCACACAAGGGAAAAGACTCTACATCTATTGCTAGGTCACGGGGAACTCAGTGGGAGAAGCTACCCTAGGAGGATTCGGCATGAAAATCATCCAAGGAGAAAGTTAGCAAGACTCTCCTACTGTTTGTCCAATTGACTGTTTGATTCTTTCCATCCTGAGCAAGTCACTAAGACCTAGTTTCTGTCATGCTGAACAAGCCTACAGAGCCTATTGCTATAATGGAGAGGGTTCAGTATGACCTCTTACCACATGGATTTCCTTGGCTGATAGGCCATTCAACCATCATTCGCCAAGACTCTCGGTGACTACGGGCTTTGGGGAGACCTACAATGCTCGGTGAGAAGTCCCAGTGAAGGTTCAATGTCTCGCCGATGTGTAAAGAGTCTCAAAGTGAGAGATGCTTTCAAAAAAAGTGGGGGGCTTCACCAGGAAGTCTTGGTGAGGACAAAAGTCTCGCTGAAAGGAAAGGATGGGCCTCTGTGTAGTTGTCTTCGACAGGAGTCCCGCCAACACAAAAGAACCTCGATGTAACTAAGGGACTTCACCGAGATGTCTCGCCGACAGTAACGAGGAGCTCGATAAACTATGAGTGGTTCGCTGTGAGGTCCTACCGACTCGCTTAAGTCTTGGCAACAAGAACAGGTTTCGGTAAGGATATCGCCTTCAGCGTAGGTCTTGCCGAAGTATGAGGGAACCACCGAAGACAAAGAAAGGCCTCACCAAGATTGGAAGCTTTTGCAGTGATGTCTCAGCGACCGGCAAGGGTTATGTTGACAATGTTTTGCTAGGGAGTTTGGCGTGGGCTCCATCAACAATGGAGGAGCCTTCGGCATAACATAAGGAGCTCGGGAGGACCTCTTCCTGACTGACAGGAGTCAAACTGAAAGAAAAGGAGGTCGATTGAGGGTTCATACTTCAGCGTGTGTCTCACCAAGCAGTAAATCCTGTAGAACAAAAAGGAATTCACCAAGAAGAGGGGGAGTTCTACATAATTTCTCAATGACTTTAAAGGGTCCCCCCTGAAACAATATGAAGAGTTTGTCATAGGATAGGGAAGTCTGCAAGAAGTCTTAGTGAATGGAGGGTGTTCTCAGTGGTAGAAAAGGATCTCCATGTGACTCATCAACTCACTAATCTCTTGGCGATAAACAATGTCTTGCTGATGGCTCTAGTAGAATCGGTATGTTTTTTTGGGCTTTCTAAGAGCTCTCAGTGATGGCCCCATGCTATGCCGATACTTGCTAGAAGATTTAACCGCATTGGGGAGACAAAATTAGTGTCTCACCAATATGTGGTTCAATAGGGGAAGTTTTGACCACTCGAAGAAGTTGCGTGGATTTCACTCAGCTAATTAGAGAGATCTGACAATAAATCATGGCAGTCTAATGAACATCAACAAGATGAAGGACAATGTGTATTTGTTGCAGGCTCAAAGCATTCAAGGTGCAACCAAAGTAGCTCAACCAGACACAATGGATCAAATGAATGCGATAGCTACAAAATATCAGAAGGCTCCTACAGGGGTAACTCTTCACCGACACACACAGCAGGGACACGCAGGCTTTAGCATTAACTTCATCTGAAAGATCTAAGGGTAGATCTTTCTAGGCCTGATATTTTTTAGGCCCTAATGGGCCGATATCAGTTTGTATATAAGGTATTTTTTCCTTTTTGTAGGTTGTTCTGTTTACACACTCTGAGGAGTTAGTGATTTTTTAATCAATCATTTCTCAATCAATATATGTTTTTCTGTAACTCAGCTGGAATCCTGAATACAACACAGAGTTTACCTTGGAAGCTTGTGTTCATGTTTGTATTGATTCTCATTTCTGTATCTTTCTTTTGAACATGTAAGTCTTTAACTGTGTTTTATAATTCTGTATTTATATCTTAGTGCTGTGAAATTAATCTTTCCTTCATGAGATGTGTATGTAGATAAAACCTGTTAGGACTAAAGCATTAAATCCAAAAGAGGTTGTTCTAAGAATAGCAATTAGGCTTTCAAGTGTATGTTCTTCTTGTGTTCATTTTCATGATTTTGCAAACAGTTTGGTGTATCACCCTAGTGTAGTCCTTTAATTTATGTACTCCTTATCCCTTTCCCTTCAAAGAATCAGTAGTCTAGGTGATACCAAAGGAAGCCTTGAGATGATCCCATGTTGCTCTAGAATGCTCAGTTTCTTGTAAACTTTGCATAGGGTGCAATTATAGGTGACAACAGTGACAACCATTGCCTTCTAATACTTCACCTGCAACTGTATCTTCTCTGTCATCATCCCATACATGTCGATTGATATTTTTATAATCCTTTATATATTCTATGAAAAATCCCATGGCCTCTTGCATTGAATATCCCTCAAACATGCACTACCTTCTAGTTTTTCCCTAGTACAAACATTTTTTTTCAAAACCTTCATATATCATTCTATAGGATACATCCATCTTTTTTTTATCTGGCCATAATGCTTTAGTTCATATTATAGATGTATCAAAAGATGCATAGAAATTTTAAATATTGTTGGTGGAAATTCTTGTTCCAATAGACAAAGAACTTCAACAACCTTCTCCCTCAAACTATCAAAGTTTGAAGGATCTAATACATGTAAACTTATTATCTTTAATATTAGACCCAACCTTATAACTTCCAGTCTTGGCCCCTTTGGAAAACTTAATATATTTACAACAATAGGTGAAATATTCTCTATTATGGCATGATAGTCATGGGTCTTGAGGCCTCTTAAGCCATTAATGTTAGTTTGGATTATAATACTACTATTTACATATCCAGTGGGAAAGTGAGTTTGAGACATCAACTATAAGAATTGTACACGTTGTTCCTTTGTCCAAACATAAGGAGCACTAGGTTTTCTATATTTTTCATCATCATATTTTTCAACCCAAAGATTTTGACAAATCTTTAGTTGTCAGAAGTCTTCATGTGATGAAATAGTATCAAAAGCACCAAAAATAATTTCTATAATAGCATAGGCTATATTTTTATCAATATGCATAAAGTCAATAGTATGCCTAATGGATATATCCTTAAAGCATGAAAACTTATAGAATATGCACAATATTTTCACACCACTCTCATTACATGGATCATATCTACTACTAGCAATCCCATCATTTTCAATAAATGACATTGTTTTTTTTCCATTCCCAACAATGTAATCACCTGTTATTAGCAATGGTGCTTCATGATTCTCTTCTTGACCATTGAATCGTGTTTTTTGTTGGCAATATGGATGATCCATTTTAAGGTAAGCATGATGTCCAAAATAAATACACTTACAGAAAATTCTTGAGTGCCTCACAAAATCCTTAAAGTTGCAAGTAGGAAATCCATGGTGTCTATGAACATTGAGACAAGACAATGTACCATATTTAGGAAGATCATGAATCGTAAACAATAAGGAAGCTCTTAAAGTGAATTTGATTGAATGACCATCCCTTAAAGATTGAATTGCTTCAATTCCTTTTCACAATTCCATGAGCTCATCATATAATGGCTCTAGATAAGCATCAATTGTATCTAAAGTCACACTCTTCTTTCTTAGTATAATCAATGATAACATTTAAAAAATGGCTTAGTTGCTAACCATGGAGGCAAGTTATAATTTATTGAAAACACTAGCCAAGTTGACCATTTAGTACTTTGATTTGAGAATGGTTTCACCCCATCTAGAGCCAAAACCAACCTTATATTAAGAGGATCTTTAGAAAAATCAGGCCATCTGTTATCAAATTCCATCTACATCTTACAATCAAGCACATGTCATTGTTTTCCATCAATTCTCTTATTTTGGGCATGCCATTTCATAAGTTTAGCAATGTCTTTGCACCTATACATTCAGAGTAATTGTGGGATTACCAAAAAGTGGCGAAGAACCTTTCTAGGAACCATAGTTGATTTCAACCGTTCTCTATACCTCGCTTCATGATATTTCAGACATTCACTCTCACTTGCAAGATTCTTGTGAAATAATACATAACCATTCACAAATGTGTGGATGTTTTCATACCCTAAGCTAAGCTTAGTGATTTCCTTTCTACATTGATGTCATTTTATTAGCAATGTGGAGTCAGATGGTAACAATGAACTTAATAATGCCAATAATTGATCTACACTCTCATTTGTCCAACTAAACACCACTTGCAAGTTATGAATTTGAAGGATTGTTTTCAAACAACTTAACTTGCAAAATTTAGCATACAAAGGCTTTGAAGCATCTTCCATCAACTTGGCCTAATCCTCGTTTAGACCCTCATTCAACATTATATCAAATTCAAACCCTTCATCTAACATTATTGCCTCTTCATCTATTTTGGTGCCACTTCATCTATGTTTGTTTCCTCTTCATCTCTCACACTCTTCCATTCTATCATATCTTCATAATAATTGACATTCGAAGGGCTTATACCACTATGCTCGTATCTTATCATATGTCGATAAATGTCACTTATTTTTTACGCTTTTCCACCAAGACAATAATTACATGGACATGGATATTTTCCATGTCCCTCTCATCGTCTATTCTCTCATCAAATGCATGGTATTGATCCCTAGTCAACCTTCGACATTGATCCATCTGTAATTTTCTACACATAGCAATAGAGTTATAGAGAGAAAATAAAATAGAGTTTGACTAATGAATTGTAAGAAATAGATTTTTTTAGTTTATATTCAAATTTCTAATTACATTTTATTGTGTATCTTTCAAACACAAAGCATTACTTCACATTGCATAACTAATAACTAGATGTTGAGAGATGAAAAAAATTCAATTACAATATAGTTTTTAAAAAATTCAACCTAGGTAGTTATGGAATTACTTCGCATTGCATTACTAATAACTAGGAGCAGCTGCTAATTGCATTTACTTGTCATGGCATTCCATGACACAACATTTCTTTGAGGCATTTTTCAAAAAGTTCACTGCCTTGTCTATGCTACCACATTTTTCATACATGTCTACCAAAGCATTTTATCAAACAGTTCACTGGCTTGTTGCTAAGGCTAAAATCCTAAAAAAAAGTGCTTTCAAACAAGCTAAGGATGCTTGGAAAAAATCTATCAAAGCATAATAGTAAGCAATAGCATAGACAAGGCAGTGAACTGGTTGAAAAAATGCCTCAAAGAAATTTGGTCTCATGGTGATGGATTTCCATGATAATCCAAAACAATTTTCTTGTCATGACATTCGTCATGGAATTCCATCACCATGAGACCAAGTTTCTTTGAGGCATTTTTTCCAAAGTTCATTTCCTTTTCTATGCTACCACATTTTTCATACATGTCTACAAAAGCATTTTATCAAACAATTCACTACCTTGTTGCTAAGGCTAAAAGCCTAAAATAGGTGATTTCAAAAAAGATGTGGATGCTTGGAAAAAATCTATCAAAGCATAATTGTAAGCAAAAAGCTATGGTCTCATGGTTTTTTTGGCATGAAAATCAACGTGATTTTATTCGCATTTTTTTGGCAATTTTGCTATTTGAAATGGGAAAAAATCTGTGGTCAGTTTTGTACACTTTTTAATTGGAGGATTCTCATAGTTAGTGAAAAAGGTAGTGTTCATGAAGGAATGGAAAAGATACGTAGAGCCTTTGAATTATACCTATACTCTACAATAGAATTGAATCATTTAGTGAACCATTTTTTCTTCATAGGGCAACATTTTCTTGTAGAACAATTGACTAAGATAGCTCTTGTTTCAACTAACCACCCTCTCACGAAATGTCATTCATATTATAATCTTGCACGATCTTATCATAGTAAAGTTGATTATGACACCACTGGATGCTACTACATGGCATCAGTCAAGGAAAGCCAAAGACCACATGATTTTGTGGATAGGTTCAATTGAAGCTAGGAGATCTTAAGAGTTATCTCTCAAATTTTGAAAAGGTTTTGGAGGTCCACCTTGAGAAATGTGAGAGCTTAAAAGTTGTAGCCCATAAATATGCTCAACAAGCACAATAAAATAAGTCTTTGGAAATTTTAAGAAAGACAACTCGCATAGATCCACATGATTCCCATGCATTTATCAAGATGGATGAGTTAATAATATCATCAAACCCTAGTGCAACATTAGATTCTCTTAAGATGCCAATGTATCTTCTAAAGAAGAGTAGAGAAGAAGTACCCATTCAATTGTTAAACAACATTGGGGTTCTTCATTTTGAGCATCATAAACTAGAGTTGGCTCAATAGACTTTTATGGAGCCATTAGGAAATGATGTTCTACCTCTACATAAATATTTGTGGTCAATTTTGTACATTTTTTACTTGTAGGATTCTCACAATTAGTGAAAAAGGTAGTGTTCATGAAGGAAATGGAAAAGATGTGTAGAGCCTTTGAATTATATTCATACTCTGCAATGGCATTGAATCATTTAGAAAACCATTTTTCCTTCACTATAGGGAAACATTTTCTTATGGAACATCTGATTGAGACAAATCTTGTTTCAACTGACCACACTCTTATGAAATATCATTCATATTATAATCTTGCATGATCTTATCATAGTAAAGGTGATTATGACACCATTGGCCACTACTACATGACATCAGTCAAGGAAAGCCAGAGACCACAAGATTTTGTGGATAGGTTCAATTGAAGCTGGGAGATTTTAAGAGTTCTCTCTCAAATTCTGAAAAGGCTTTGGAGGTCCACCCTAAGAACTATGAGAGCTTAAAAGTTGTAGGCCATATATATGCTCAGCAAGGGCAAGTAGAGAAGGGTTTAGAAATTTTAAGAAAGGAAACTCGCATATATCCACATGATGCCCATGCATTTATCAAGATGGGTGAGTTATTAATATTTTCAGACCCTAGTGTAGCCTTAGATTCTCTTAAGATGGCAAAGTCTCTTCTAAAGAAGAGTAGAGAAGAAGTACCTATTCAATTGTTAAACAACATTGGGGTTCTTCATTTTGAGCATGATAAACTAGAGTTGGCTCAAAAAAAAATTATGGAGCCACTAGGAAATGATGTTCTACCTCTACATAAATATATGTGGTCAGTTTTGTGTACTTTTTACTTGTAGGATTCTCACAGTTAGTGAAGAAGGTAGTGTTCATGAAGGAATGGAAAAGATACATAGAGCCTTTGAATTATAACTGTACTCTGCAATGGTATTTAATCATTTAGCAAACCATTTTTTCTTCATTGTAGGGCAACATTTTCTTGTGGAATAGTTGACTAATACAACTCTTGTTTCAACAGACCACCCTCTCATGAAATCACATTCATATTATAATATTGCACGATCTTATCATAGTAAAGGTGATTATGACACCACTGGTTGCTACTACATGACACCAGTCAAGGAAAGCTAGAGGCCACAGGATTTTGTGGATAGGTTCAATTGAAGATGGGAGATCTTAAGAGTTCTCTCTCAAATTTTGAAAAGGTTTTGGAGGTCCCCCTGAAAACGGTGAGAGCTTAAAACTTGTAGGCCATATATATGCTCAACAAGGGTTGGTAGAGAAGGAATTGGAAATTTTAAGAAAGGAAACTCACATAGATCCACCTAATGCCCATGCATTTATCAAGATGGGTGAGTTATTAATATAATTAGAACCAAATGTAGCCTTAGATTCTCTTAAGACACTAAAGTCTCTTCTAAAGAAGAGTAGAGAAGAAGTACCCATTCGATTGTTAAACAACCTTGGGGTTCTTCATTTTGAGTGTGATGAGCTAGAGTTGGATCAACAAAATTTTATGGAGGCATTAGGAAATGGCATTTAGGTTGAATTCATAAATAAAAGCCCTAGTGTTAATTATGTAGTTTTTCTTGTGCTCTTTAAGGATATGAAATTCTTCCATCGACTAGAAGAAGGTGGTGTTTCACTTTAGTTACCATGGGATAAAGTCACAACACTATTTAATCTTGCTAGGTTGTTTGAACAACGACATGATACTGAAAAAAGAAAATATTTAATACAGGCTAATATTGTTCAAGTTTCCTGATTATGTGGATACATATCTACATCTTCTATCCATGCCTCAAGCTCAGAATGAGATCCAACTAAGCCTAGAATTGATTTGGGATGCACTTAAGGTGGATAAAAAATCATCAAATATTTTATCTATGCTTGGAAAAATGGAACTGAAAACAGATGACTAGCTTAAATCAAAGAAACAATTAAAGCTACACAAAGTGAATCAGATGCAAAGAATTCTTATGTTGACATTTCACTTGGAAATTGGAATAATTTTGCATCTTTTCATGATGAGAGGAGGGATCCAAAGGTGGAGGCAAAAAATATTGAGAAGGCTAGAGAACTGTATTGTAAAGTGTTGGCACAGAGATCAGGAAATGTTTATGTTACAAATGAGGCAACCATTGTGCTAGCTGAAAGGGGTCAATTTGATATTGCAAAGGAAATTTTTACATAGCTACAAGAAGCTGCAATAGGAAACATCTTTGCTTAGATCCATAATGTGTGGGTAAATACAACACATGTTTACTTTGCACAAGGATAGTTTGCACTTGTGAAAATGTATAAAAAATGTTTGAGAAAATTCTAATTTTGCATTAACACCCAAATTTTATTATATTTAGCTCGAGCATATTATGAAGCAGAATAGTGGTAGGGTTGTAAAAGAACATTATTAAGAGTAGTAGATTGTAATAAGTGTTACAAATTCGTGTTTAATGTAATGAGGGTGTCAAATTACCTATGAATTCACTGCAAAGGGCGTCCCCAAATCTGATTTTTCTATAGAGGGCCTTAACGAATTCAAATTTGTTACAACAAACTCCAAATTCCTTGCCTATTCCTGCCTTTTCAGAAGTCTCCAGGTCCTCTCCAAATCCTTATTGGCCATGCAAGTATTTGCTATAACTAATCAAAACGCCTCATTCCAGGCTAACAAATGAAGTGTGGTCTGCAATGAATGAACGAAGTGAGGTCAAGCAAGAAAAATGAATCTGCAATGAACATGAATAATCACTCCAATACATTGTGCACATGAATACATCATGCCAATAATTGGCTGAATTATTTTTTTTTTAAATTGTCTACTTTGGATTTGACAACTAACTCTTTAGTCATTTTTATTTTTATGACTAAATAATTTTTTAGTCAATGACCAAATTAGTCATTTATTTACTCACTTATAGTTGAGTTGCAAAAAATGAGTATAATTTAGTCACTTTTAGTTGTTGTGACTAAAATTTTTAGTCACCTAGTCATTTATTTGCCAAATTCTACTAGTGAAAGGATTGGAAACGTAGCATATAAATTAGAGTTACCAATTTCAACAAAAATACATTTATTTTTTATGGTTCATGCCTAAAGAAGGTTATTAAATATAGAGTTAAAACCTATAATGAGTTACCAAAGCTTGATAAGGATCTAGTAGAATGATATTCTAACTAGAGGGAATCCTTCAAAAATGCATTAAGGGGTTTTGGATGAGGACAATCATAAGTATTTGACCAAATTAAATACTTTTCCAATTGAAGATGCCACTGGTGAAAATGAATATTTCATGCAAAAGAATACATAATTGATCAACATTGAGGACAATGGTTCTCCAAAGAGGGGGAATGATATGCCCTTAACCTATTAATTGTATTAGAATATGTATAGCTAACATATATAGGTACCTAATTAAGTCAACCCAAGTGGAATCCAAGACATAATTATGGTATACACAAGAGATAGTGATTAGTTTATGATGATCATATTGAAAATTGTGATCTTATTGAGTTTTCCTCCTCGAAGTGGCTTATAAATCTCAAGAATTTTCAAGTTCTTGTATTATATTCCCTATTAAGTTATTCTCTTGTGAAATTTATTCATTACACCTTAGGATGAGATCTTCCATTTCATTTCATTGAGTGGAGTTGTTGAGAGATTCAAACTATATACATGTACATATTACATTACCTTGTTTAAATATTGCATGGAAATCCTTCAAGGTATTTTATTTTGGCATAATTTATTTGAGAATAAATATTATATTTCATCTTTTTGAATTCATTTTAATATGGTTCAAAATATCAAAGACCACAACACTTCATTGTAATCATTGTTTTAATTTTCCTTTCCTTTTTATTTTGTTGTTTGGGACAAAATTCATCAATAAGGAAATTGTTTAGGTTTTGTATAGGTGTAGCAATATTATGCACACCAATGTCTTTGACAACATTATTCTTTGCATGTCACCAATTTGTTGTGATACATCAAAAGTATTGTACAAAAAAATTTAGAGTGTCATTATATCATTCTTCCCAAATTTCCATTCTAGTCTAAAAGTGTTTACCCATGCTTTCACATAATCTCTAATTTCATCTATGTTAAGAAATGTTCCTATGAACATGAAAAAAAAACTAGTATCTATAGATGTGGACAATTTCTTTCCATAAGAATTTGTGAAGCTTCAATAAACTAAGTAGGATGGGTGATGACAACTAATTTTATCTTTTCTTCTACCCCTGGCCAATCAAAAATTTCAACAAGTTCTTTTAATTTCTCATCATGCTTATTAAATCTACTATAAATATAGAAATTATATCCAATATTGTGTAAATTATTTAGAGCTTGGTCTGATTTTATAAAAATATTTCTCTTTTCTTTCCTAATAGCTTTGATGTGTGTTCTATTATCAAAAAGTATATTTCCCACTTTTGTGACTTTACTATCTATAATATCTACATAACTCTTAATATAAACATATCTTTATACATGTATCATCTATGTTTTTCTTATAGGTGTTCACAGAATCTAGAAATATAATTTTTAGGTTTAAAATCTAAATCTCATGTTCCTTTACCTCTATGAAATATAGAGTTAGAAAGAATATTGAAAGATGTTAAATGATCCATCATGAGCCTTATAATTTCCATAGAGAGGGGCCATATTCCTTCTTTCTAAAAAGAAACTTCACCATCTTTATACTATTCCTCTATTTATTTTTTCTTGGAAAACTATAAGCCATTCTACAAAAATATAGATATGTTACATTTTCTTAGCTCTTTTGTTTTCTAGATGGGTCGAGTCCTTCGTTTATCCTTTTATTTTCTACTTATACAAAATTTTATTCTTTTCTTCTACTAGAAGTAGAGTTAGGTCTTTGGCTAACAGATGCCTAAGTGGAATGAAACTACTCTTCAAAAGAATTTACAAGAGGATTTGTGTTTGTGGAAGGTCTAAAAGATAAACTTCTAAGTAATATATTTATATGATCCCTACTGACCATATGTACTATTTTAGTGGCTTCCAAAAGTTTGGGAGATAAATTTTTCTCCAATCCAACCTCTAACCATTAGGGATATAAAATACATTTGTGTGGCCTTTCTACAACTATACTTCTTCATTTAAGGCTTTAGCATAAGTTAAACCTTCCAAAACTTTGGGATGGTTTGCATTGCTCATGGAAAAGAAGACTTCATTTTGGACATAACCATGCTTGAATTTTTGAAATATATTAAGACCATATACAATGATGAGAAAATTCCACAACAATATAAGGATCTATGTTTGATTTTGCATCACCCTAGCCTTTAACTGCTATAGTAAGGTTTGGATAAAAATTAAAACATATTGAATTCTTAGTTAGTCTAGATAGACTGAAGAATTGGAATGATTGTTCATACTTGACATTTATCACACAAGTCTAGATAAGAGATAAGTTGCGTGTTTTCAAGAACACAAGATCCAATATAAACAATTATGGTACCAAAATGAACAAAGTTAATTTCTTTATGATGCCTAATGTACTCAATTTCATCTTTAGGCAATACTAAAAGTAACTTTGTTTGGAATATTTTTGTTGAATCATATTCCAAAGTCAATTAGTACAAATTTCATCATAAGAATGACAAATTTTTTTAAAGTAGATTTAAATACTTATTTGAAAAAAAATATTAGGTTTAAAAGAACTCTTTTTATAAACATACTCATGCTTTAATACAAGAGGTTCGCATGTATCTAAACAATACGTGAGAACTTCTTCTATTGTATCAATATTAGAGATTTCTTCAACATAGAAGTCTCCTTCTATTAGTTGTACTTGAGGTAAATCAAAAGATCCTTCAAGAGAGGCTTGATTTACACATTCAACTCCATCATTAGTATTGGTAGATTGTTGAAATTCAACCATTGGACTACAAACTTGATAAAATGATTGGAATGCCTTATAAAAGGGTTTTAAAAGGAGAGAAGATCACAAAGATCACTAATACCAAGATTAAACTAAATTAAATGATTGTAAAGATATAAAACACATTCCTTATCTTAAAAGAGACACCCTAGTAGTGTGAGAACACTTCAGTGTTACCAAACAATAATAGAGGTTTATCAAGATCCTACTAATGGAAAAAAATTAGACTGGCCTAATACCATTTTGTCCATACTTAGATAAAAATAGTGATAGAGGTTTATGGTCAAATGAGTACAACTTCTTATCACAATTAAAAAATAGAATATAAGGCTTCAACTACAATGGAATAATCAACTTTTTGATTCTCTAGATTGCTCAAGGCACAAGAGAAGAGCGTGTGATTGCTTATAGACTCTAACCTATTAAAGAGGCTTGAAAATGCATTTTTATGGAATTGGAGTTCTAATGAGATAATGAGAATATTATTATAAGATAATATTCCCTATGAAAGAAACTTGAAGATGTATTTTTATGGAATTGGAGGTCTCATAGGACAAGTAAAATATTATTATAAGATAAATTAAACTCTTATTCTAGAAAGTCTCACTTTTTGAAACTCAAAATTTCCTCCACTAACTTACAATTTTTTACCCCATGACATCATTAAAAAATATTTACAAATTTAAACACTAATCACAACTAAAAATCAATAAATTACTCACTTTTAAACAAAACTAAATTAAAATATTTAACATTACTAATTACTACAAAATCTGTTAACCATATCACTATCAAAACTCTTAAAAATCTACTTAACATCTAAGATTTTTCTATTGTTTTTTCAAAAAACAAAAAAACTCTTAAAAATCCTTAACATCTACTTAAGAATATGAATAGTAGTTTCTCGATTCAATTGTGTAAGCTTTTTTGAATCAACGTTTCAAATCACACTCCGTGATCCATCATGAGGATAGAAAGCTTAAGGATCTACTTAAGAAAATCAACCTCTTTTCGGGGATTTTTTTTTTGAAAAATGCCGAGATATTGAGCTGGGCCCACCCACCAGTCAGTTTGACAGTCATATGAGCTAAACCGGAACAAGTAGCCCCCATCCATGGAACCATGCTAGCTGAATGGAGCGCCTAAGTTTTCTTCAAATATATTACTGTTTGGGGAAAAGCTAATTAAGTTAGAAATTACGGCATTTTCCTTAAGTCGGCTTATATTGTGATCTAAATTTCCATCCCTTCCATGGATTTAAATTGGGAAAACAATAATCGTTTTTAAAGCAATACAACCTCCCTCTTGCTTTAATTTTTTGGTCTACGTAATTTCTTTTTTTCTTTTTTCTTTTTATTGGAGTAAGAAAAAAAAATTTACAGTGAACAACTGCACAGCAGCAGAGTAAGCCTTAATTTCTTTGGACTGTCGGACTGTAGGCATCGACTGTTGCTCTGCTTGTTGTTCTTGCTCTGCCTGCTTTGCTCGGTGCATGTTTACTCCGTTCGCTTTTTCTGTCGCTCCGAAATGCAGCATTTACAGGCAAATTCTCATCTTTTATGCGATTCATGCCATAAAGAATTAGGGTTTATTAGGCGAAATGTTCATGTCGCGCATTTTCTTTACTGTGGCAAATTTGTGAGAGCTCATAAATTCCACTCTCACCATGCTTTCCTAGATGACTGGGACAGATATATATTCCTTGAACCTTTCACTGATTTCTCTTTGGAGGGAAGCGATGGAGGAATTGTGAGGACTCATAAGGCCGTTCTGGTATGTTACTAACCCTTACTATTTACAGTACCCGGTTTTCTTCCTCTGTTAAAAACCCTATATTGAGATCTCACTTCTGACATGCAGGGAAGTCTAAAGTGTTTAAGGCAATGTTGAGGGCAGGAATGTCTAAGTCTATTAGCGGTAAAGCGAAAATAGCAGATATGACATCTGAAGAATTGCGTCCGTTAATTAATTTTCTCTACACAGGCAGAGTAAATTAAAAAAGCTTGGAAAGTCATGGCGTTGCACTTTACAGGGCTTCTCATAAGTATGATCTGCCTCTTTTGACGGCTATCTGTGAATCTTTTCTTGTATGTAATGCGTTCATAAATATCCATGGCATTTTCGAGCTTGCCGTAAATTATGGAGTGGAGAAATTCCAAGAAGCTGTATTGCCTTTTATTTTCAGCGAAACTTTTATTGAAAGCAACCCGCCCGCTTTAGTGTTGAAAAGCGTGAGAACGGCTTCCAGGTTTGAATGCTTTGCTGAGTACCGAAACAAAAATGCAACAGTAATATCCTTCCTTCTGGAGACCGCTATATGTCGAATGGTAGATACTCCTTCAAATATTGATTTAATTATGAATTAGCTATTTTTTAAAGAAAAATAAAAGTGTTGTGTTTTATTGACTAGATCATCTTGACGACCTATAGAAGAGAGGCTAAGAACAAAACGAAAGGGTTTCCTCAAATTTAATTAACTTTTATGGAGTCTTCGTAGAGAAATGCTGAAACTTTGGGGTGAACGTTGCTTTAAAGAAGAGTGCCTCCAATTCCTTTTTTGAGGGAAACTTCTAAAGAAGAATGCTTCTACTTTCTTTATATACGTCAAATCTAGACTTGGAAAACAAACAAAGCGTCTTTCCAAAGTTTTATGGTTATTAATACATGTGGTAATTAAACACAAGCTTAAAATCTGAATTAAGACAATGAATTAAAATTATGTAGATTTTTTTAATGATAAATAAGCGTTAAAGTTATAGTATTGGATTATAAATTGTTGTAATTTAAAATGATGTTTTGATATTAGATTTAGTTTTGCAATATTATAATAGACAACAAATTAAATTTTGGTAAATGATATGGGATGAAATCATGGCATGAAACATAACTTTATGCACAAAATCAACCTATGCTATGTGAAATTAATTTAACAATGCTTGTAATTTAAAAATAATGTATGTCACCTTTAGGTATCTAAAATTATTGGAAGGAATTGGTGGTATTCATAAACACGTTTGATGAGCTTGTTAAGTGAGGTTAATGTTCTCTTCAGTTAATCCCTTAAGAGAATCAATTCCTTGTGAACAAAGATTGAAGACAATAAACAACTATGCAATATACCTTTTTGTCACTATGTATGTAGATGGTGATGTAAAGTTGATGCCTTTACAACAATGCAAAAGTGTACTTAAAGATCTTGATGGATCTTCTAGAAGATTCAAAATGAATTAGAATTTTTCTTTTTATACAACACTTTAGAATACAATTTGAAATGTTTTGCACTTCAAGTCAACACAACAACTAGTTGGAGGGAGATGACATAACCTCAATTTGAATTTTCAATTTTAAAATGGTAAGGTTCAATTTTTCATCATGATTTTGAGTTAGGTAGGTGAATTAGTAATTTAAGAACCAACATTAGCCCTTGAGAGTATGTGGAGGTAGAATGAGGCTAGATTTAGGGAATGTGCTACCTATTGTGTAAAAATATGCCACTTATATACTAGTCATTAAGGGTAACCCAACCAAATTGAGTCTAAAATAAAGTTTAAAAGCATAGTGCATGAAATTTTTAGCACTATATTTGGCCCCCATGTTGACTTGCATGGACACTATTATGAAGATGCATGATAAAGTAACAAGTAGCCAATGTGAGAGTAAATTACTTCTAGCAATCATAAAAAAATACATATAAGAACATATCTTTAGTGCATCCTCCTTTTAATTAGCACACCATCTCAAAACCAAAAGTAAAAAGAGTCCAAAAAGTAGCATTTGTAAAGAATTTTAAGTAGAAACACTAACATAAATTCTTATCAATATAATCAATCTCAAAGTATGTGCAAATAGTAAATTTAAAGGGTGGCATGAAGCTAGTCATTATGGTCATAAAAGGAGGTGATACATCTCATTCATTCAAATTATGAACACTCAAAAGGAAGTTTACTATGAAAATAAAATTATTACAAAACTTGTATCATGATGGTTCAAATTTAATGTATTTGACACTTAATGATTCTAAACTAAATAAGCTTTCTAATACATTGAATCTAACATTAAGAGTTCCTTGTTAGGCTTTAAGTATGTTCATTTATTTTAATTACCCTATATGTGTGGGTGAAGCCACAATAGTGGTTTACAATTCAAGTGAGGAAGGAAAACTCACAAAAAATGATCCCATGGCAAAAAAAATGATTTTAGGGGTTCGTACAAACCTACTGGTTCAAGTGAACCCTTTTGATGCTTTCCTACCCAAAAATCAAAGTAAATCCCTTATGGAAGGGTGGTTCGCTCGAACCCCTAGGGGTTTGTTCGAACCCCCCTTACCCCTCATCCCCCCCTTGAGATACAAAAAGAATATAAATTTTTACACTTCAGAGCTCAAGTTAAGGATGAAAATGGAGGAGTCTTCACAAACCCAACTGGAATTAGGTAGTCCTCGAATGAAATATCCAAAAATACAATTTTAATATGTTTTGGTTTTATTACATATATTTTTTAGTTTTATTAAACATAGGTTTTTCACCGAAAATGAAGGTCTTTGTTCTATACATCTGGAAAAATAGTAGATTATCAAAAAAAAATTTGAAAAATATGACTGCACCAGATATTGAAGTCCTTGATCCAACAAAAAAATTTTGAATTTTGATATATACAAAAAAATTTACGCGTTATACGGTCGCGCTATGTCTGAATTGTAATTGGTTTTGTCATGCCTGAAATTTTTCAACAAGAAAACTCACATAATTTTTTTTTTATTTAAATTTATTTAATTAAGCTAATTAACATTTCAAGTACCTGAGGTGTGACACTAACATGATGTGAGTTGAATGCTAAGTAGACTAAAGTCGTTAAATTTTATTTGATTTATCATAATGTGGTTACATATTGACAAGTTTCACTTTGAGATAAAGTCACATATATATATAGCTCTTATCATGATCACTTAGATGTACCAATGGGCTTATCACTTAATTAGACTTTTGACTTCGTGTTTTCTAAGATGTTAAATGTATCTCAACCTAATCCAGATGATTTAATAGAGGAATAATGAACTTCATGCATTTGAAATACTTTATTTTATTTTATTTTATTTAACCAAATTCATAATATTATTTAATCCCGACTCGACTTCAATAATATTATTAAATACCAAATTGACAATATTATTATTGTTATAATTAAATGGAATAATATGTATTATTTCAAAACTTATATTAGTATTACCTTCCTTTGACTAGAGTAATAATATTCTCCTCAATAATATTAATGTTGCAAATCAAAATATTGCTTATTCACATATTTACAATAATACTATTATTTTATTGAATAAGAATATTAAAATTTAATAATGTTCCTTATTACCAATGCAACTAATAATGTTATTGATAGATTTGAATATACAAAGATTTAACAGTTACTATTGTTATTTATTTTATTTTATTTTTCCTTTTTTATGCGTAGTTACCATACCAATGCGAAATTCATGTTTCCCACATATTTAGTGCTTTTACTAATACAAAAATATTATTAAGCACTCTAGAAATAACTCTCATGAAATAAAAATTATTAACTTAACTCTTACCGCACATACAAATATATTTGCATGAACATCACCTCTACATTTCTCTCTCTAGATCAAGCATAGGGTCTTGTTTTTTAATTGCAATTACTATCATATAATTAGCATCTAAATTAATTATTTATTACAATTACTATCATAGATTATCATTATTAACATTAATACTTATGTTAACAAAGGTCTTAATATTTTATTAATAATATGATATCCTATTATTTCTTAGATCACTTTCATTTGAATAAAAATAACACTATTATTAACTCTCAAAATGGTCATTAATAATATTATTATGGCTGGATCAAATAATAATAGCTATGCTTTAAATGATAGATTTTCCCTTAAACTATTAATTCCATTATGTTTATTGTTTCATTTACAATTGTACAACTATTGATTAAATTACTCTTTCAACACCTATAGCTATGACAGTGATGCATACTTGTCTTAATCGCACACAACTAGAGAAAGGGAGACGCCCAATTATAAACTCCATGGAGACTGTACAAGAAAATGCTCTACCACAGAGTTGTCAGAGATTTAAAATTAGTTGGAGAGTTCTCTTCACTCCTACACTTCATTACTGCTAATATTAAATAAGCTATCACATTTTTTTATCTAACCATCACTATTTCTCTGCCCTTCACTTATACCCAAAATTAAATTAGGTTTCGTGAAACTTCTTCCATCTATAGGTTGACTAGACATGAGCTGGAAGATTTATTGTTATAATTATTTTTAAATTAAGATTAATTCTAAGTTGCATTATTTAATGATTAAGAGTGTTTCCCAGTGATTTTTTTTTTCATTCCAGAGGGATGGCATAGAAGCCATACAGTTCCAATATTGGCCTGCAACAGTTTTATGGTTTGGCTATTCAGGAATTTTTTTTTGTTTATTTTTTTTTTACAGTTGCTCTATGAGATGCCTGCACTGTCGTATATGCAAAGCATAAAGAAATTCTACCCTAGCGTCTGTATTTGCACCCTTGGTAGAAAGCCATAGCTTCATCATTTTATTTATTTAGGTAAATAATTTTATCTCAAAACACAAGGCTGTAGACTTACAAGAATCTATGCCATAGTTTCATTTCTTACCTGTTTGCCTAGATTTATTCTATATTATTTTCATACTACAGGAAGGTTTTAATCTGGATCATTTATAAATGTATAACCTACAGGTATGAAGTCCTCTCTTATTTCTTTTTCTTCTTTATTCAAATTTGTAGCAATACACAAAATAATTTCATTATGGAATTTATAGAACTGTATAGATATTTGTAGCAGCCATACACAAAATAAATCTCATTGCTGAATTTATAGAACTGTATATACATTTGCAGCAGTCATATTTTATAGTATAGTTTTAAATTTACATAGGCCTACTATTTATGGAGCTAAGTTGCTCAGCTTTACTTGTAGAATGATGATTTTGATTTTATCATGTATTTTCTTCTTTTGTTTATTTTAAACTCACCGTTCTTTCAGCTTCAAAACTCTTTATCTTTATTTTATTTTATTTTTGCCCTTGCAGGCCATCCAGAGCTGCATATTACAGCTACTTGCTTACAAAAATGGTGCAGCTGCAAACATTTTTCGTCAACTATCTAAACATTGACCTACCCATATTACATAGGTCTGTGTATATTTATGTACATATACTTATTTATACGACGATTTGATTTTTTTTAATATGCACAACACTTGTATTTCTTTTTTAATATATTTATATTTACTGAGTCTCTTTTGACTGCAAAATAGTTGCAACAATATTTAAGCCTTTTATTTTATTTCAAAACACATTTGTTTAAAATAAAATAAATTGAAATGCATAGGGTGGCTTATTACTTCTTTCTATTTTAACAAAATTTTGCTTATCAATTGAATAACTTAAAAATGTATTAGTTTAAATTTAAAACATAATATAGATACAGGTATATTTTAAATATATTATATATTTAAAATATTAAGTATTCAAATATAATTATACATATTTGATTTTATTTATTTTTTAAAATTATATATATACATATATTTTGTAATTTTATTTTATAAAATTTAAGGCTTATGTATATTTACTTGTGACAAAAAAAATTAAACGAGTTATTGAAATAGAAGTATGTAACTGGACACTCTTTCATTATTAAAAAAAAAACTCATTAAATTCCATTTGGTTTTAGTTGGATATGTATCTATACAAATAGAGTTGCAATGCCTATTAGCATTTCTGTAATCCTACCCATTTCTTTAGGTGTTGTTTACATTAGTAAATATTTGCAAATTTAAATAACCCATAAACAAATCTTATTATAAAACTCTTCCAACTACAAATGATTGCAATAAAATTTATTGTACTCCAAATTTCAATGAGTGCATTCACCTCATGCATGCAAAGCAATATTGAACCATCTTAATTTTATGATTTTATTTACTCCTTGTTTATAATCCCACACCTATATTTACAAAGCTCAAACAAATTTCTTTGAACTTAGAATACTCACTCAATAACAAAGATCTACAATTAAGTCTCTATAATATTTCTTTCAAAAGTCAATAAAACAACTCCTTTCTTCAAACACTTCTTTTAATAAATGTTATAGAGTGTTTTCTCTTCTTTAACTCGACAAAAAAATCAAGGCTTGCTCTCCACCCTTCCATAATGGCATCATGGAGCCTCGTGGGCTCTAGCCATACCCCCGAGCAAGGAATTCTTTTAGCCCCACAATGATTAATGGAGTCTTTTCTCATTTTTACAAAGGAATAAAACTAACATATCACAACTTACATGCATCTACGTCCTCTACTTTATGTTTTCAAGCATGATCCATACAATAGGTCAACTCCTTACTACCAAGAAACATGGGGCAAATGGAAAAGAAAGAACTTATCTTTTATTTGAGGTGGAGGGACTGAAATCTTGTATCCATCATTCCTCTCCAAACCAAGCCATTTTCATCAATATCTTGCCAAAGAGATGGACTCCTCTCTTTTTCTCATTCTTTCTACCATCTTCACTCAAGTTCTCCAAGAGGAGAAGTGGGCAATGCCCAAATCTTCCATCTTCTTGAGATATATAGGGATCCTCCAAACCTACACTCTTTCCCACAAGTGCTCACACATGTGTGAGTCTTGTGCCAATTCCAAGAACTTTTGGGGAGTAGAAGGTTGAGAGTGACAAGTCACTATTCCCAAGCCCCAACACTTTTTGGATTTGTCACATTCATGAATGTGGACTTTTGAGGAGTCTTTTCACACTCCAAGGACAAGTTCACATGTGTCAAAAAGGTTCCAAACCCATAGGTATAGGTCCTAGGGGTCTATTCTTGTTCAAAAACCAAGGAAATTGATGCAATAATCCCTTTTTAAAACCCACACAAAATCCATACGAATTTTGATCTTAACCAAGGGTTCCAACCCCAACCAAACTCACATCACATGTCCTACAATTGGATTCTACTCAATCACCCAACCAATAATAAAATCTCAAACCCTTCCAAGTCAAATAGGGCTACACTTAGAACTTCCCAAAGATGTATTTGATTTGATTCCAACATTTATCTATCCTCCTATTTGCATATTTGATTCCCGCACATTACCAAAGTCAACATGATTCGATCATATATCTCTTCATATTATTAGCTAATCCAATTCACATAATTTTCACTCATGAACTATTTACTCATTAATACATCAAATGAACCTAATGATTCAATTTTCATTATAATCAAAGGAAATAAACACTTACTCCAATACAAGAATATAGTCAATGAAATAGTCACTCCATCATTTTGTTTACCACCTTAGTAATTCATTTTAAACTCCTATAACATTAACGATGAACCATTTACCAAAATTTAATATGCCAGATAACCCAACACTTTCAAGTTATATCCAAAAATTCACATGTGCATCTATCATAATTAAATCAAGGTTAATGCCCATGAATCCTAAAAAGATTTTTATCAGTCATTTCATCATAATTATCATCTAACTACTTGTTTGATTGAAATAAAATGGGAAATACAAAATGGGGTCTTACATTCACGATAGCATAAGCAAGAATATTATCAAATAATCACACTATTTGTCATCCATAATACATCTTACCATCTATTTAGGATCACATAAAACATATTAGGGCTTTACTAATCAAAAACAAGGTGGGGCCTTACAGGTTTGACTTTGAAACTTGATTAAAGAAAAAATATTCAATAAAAAACTATCTAACCAAGTGGACATGCTAGATATTTGAGTTACAAATCTAAATTCAAAAGAATTAGAATTTTATCCTTCATGGAAAAAAATTTATGCATTATACGGTATGCATCACTTTTTAAAAATGTTGTTTTCTGAAAAAACTAGTTTTTGTGGGAGATGGAAAAAGAAGTGCAATCTGATTCCAAAAATTTTGAAAAAAATATTTTTAGAATCTACAGACAAAATTTGACGAGACTCTATTTTGCATCATCTTCAAATTCCTCACGGTTTAGCCGCTATAGGTATTTGAATGTGAAGATTTAGTTAAAAATAATAATTTCACTATCCATTTTAACCAAAAATTGTAAACCACTATTGTGGGATCACTTGTGTTTTTATTTGTAGCTAGTATTTTTTAAATTTTCTTGCCACTATAAGAAATATTTGTATAATATATAATGTCTCAATGTCTAATGTTAATTTACAAAAGTCAACATATTTTGGATTGCAAATCTAAAAATTACTTTCAAATTACTTTAATTTGGTCATCACAAATATAAACAACTAAAATATTATCATCACAAATTATTTCAATGCTTTGAATTGAAAATGGAGAATAGTGTTTTCTTATAGTATAACCAAATATTATAAATTCATAGTGATCAAGGAAACATAGCACTACATTATAGAAACTTATGGAGGCCATTTAAGAATTGCAAAATTACTTTTATCATCTTCACCATCTTTATTAACTATAAGAAGTAATGATGAAATTTTTTCTTACACATAGTTGTAAATGAATTTAAACCCTTTAGTTTTATGAGACATGATTAAAAATTTATCTTTTGAGATACTCTTCTTTGATACAACTATAAATTTGTCAAGCATTATTTATTGCAAGAACAAATAAATGCTTTGTACTCTAGTATGGGCATCAAAAGATAATGACCACATGAAACTATGCAAGCCGTTTATTTTTTACTACATATGTATTGGTTACAATTTAAACTCTTATTACTATATATATAGAAGTATTGAGATAAAGCTCCAAATCAATAGATTTTCAAACATCATCTTTGTAAGGTTAATATCTTTAGTGTTTTATCATTTTTGGTGCTTACTTTGCTGTTCCTTTTGGTTTGACCTTTCTGGTCTTTTTCATTTGGTTGCTGCTGATCTTTTCTCGGGCAGCTGGTCTTTTTGGTTGGACTTTTTGTCCTCTTTTCTATTTTGTAAAAATTGTGGTTTCGGGTCCCTGTAAAACCCGTTTTACCCCTTTTATCAAAAACATAAATATGTAGGCTAAAAATTAAATAAGTGGTAAATTTAACAATTGACTTAGATATTTAAGCTAGGATACAAATATATACTTGACTCAAAATAAACATAGAATAAAATAACAATAAATATGTACCTTGGAAGAAGAGTTAAAAAATATTGTACTAGACAATTGTTGCCCAATTTTTGGATTTAGATATGGAATGGATGAACTTCGATGGCTTCTCACTAAAAAAATTATGAAAAAATAAATCATAATTAGTTTTTCACCTACGATTGTAATCCTTGCATATATGACTCTAACCTAGTATTTCCAATATTAAATATTTTGTATAGTTTCACCCTAATGTATGTAAATCTTTTATATTAATAAAAGATACTTTCTTAATGTTTGCACTTGCAATGGAAAAACTAGTTTTAGTGTTGAGGAACATTTTTTGGAGCTTGCTATGATAGATTTTTCCATAGTCAAGCCCTATTGATTGATTTCATTATTTAGATAATAGTTGGAAGACAACAAGGAATAAATGGCAATGATGTGACTATAATGGTGATAACTTGGATATAGTGTAAAAGAGTGATACAATGATCTTATTTAAAAACTAAGGTTTTGGAACTTATTGATAAAGAGGTTGATGCAATGGAATAACTAATGTAAGATGTTATAAATGTAGAGGTATGAGTGATTTTGAGAGGCACTTGAGCACTATTATTGATTATTGATTCTAGATGAGGGAGAGTGAATCTTGATGATCTATGATGGATAATGAACTATAGGTGATGTTATTTTATACACAACCTAGGTGTATAAATTGAATACATTGGCATAAGAAACAATGTTAGAAGTGGTTCAAGTTTGTCCTAAGTTCAAATTTAATTTTAAAAATTGGGTTCAATCTTTTGTGTGTGGTTTTGAGCTTGAGAAAGGAATTGATAATTTGAGATTTGGGATTTGTTCAAGAAGGGATTAACTTCTATTTTTATAAATTAGGGTTAGATGGAGTAATAAATCAATAAAAAAATATGTGCTAGTGTAGTGTAATTAAGACAACCACAAAGAGTGGTGTAAAAGGAAGGGTAAAAGTGTAGGTATACACTTTTCACCTTTAATTTTTTCCTCGACTATGTTATGCATGTAGATCTACATGATAAATCACACCTCAAATAATAAAAAGATAACACAATTCTATAACTAAAATGCCTAAATCAATGATCTAGAGTCCACCTATGAATAAAAACTTTGAGATTGACTACTAATAACATGCCCTCTTAATTTATGTTCCATGGAGGAGTAACACATAAATCAAGGAGAATGTAAAGATTGGATAAAAACAAACCATGATAACAAAACATTTCTTTTAATAATTTGATCATAAGCATTATAAACTTGAACACGAAAATCTAAGCTTAAATAAAAAATTATATATACCTAAGATACTTACCCTTGTGTGTGATAGTTTCATATGTGTGATGATGATAAAAAATATCCCCACTTTTCCCTCTATGAGGACAATCATGAGTGCATGTAACCTTGAAAAAATGAAAAACATTTCCCCATAAGTGGGAAGAGCAAGTAAAAAGCATTGAACATAAAATAACACATGTAAACCAAAAACATGAAATATGTATATAAGTCAAATGGAATCATAAGGTACTTGGATTGTTGCCTCCAATATGAGCTTACTTTTATATCATTATTTGTAAGTGTAGCATGGTCCAATAGTGTCTCCTTGTGAGAAAATGTGTCATGTATTGATGGTACTTTTGCAAAATTCAACTTTTATTGCTCATGAGAGATATATTATGATGTGTATTTTATCATCTTTTCTTCACTTTAGTTCTTAGAATATCTCTTTGTAAGAATACCACCATAAATTATTCCATTGATGTTTTCTTGTATGTTATTGTAGACATGCAAAATTAGCATCATGCATTTAACTAATTCATATTCATCCATTAATCAAATAAATCAAGTTCATTAAATTCAATCTCTAAAGTCCTCCATTTAAATTAAATAAATTCATCTTTAGTACTAACATCATCCCCTTTAGTTAAATAAATCAAAATAATTATTTAACTAAGTCTAAATCACATTCCTCTCATTTTGATTTAAATAAATCCATATATCTAAGTCAAAATTTTCACATCTCCTAAATCCCTCATTAAATTAATTAACCTTGATTAATTTAATCCCAATGCAAGTCCCATCCTCTAGCTTTTCCCACTTGCACAAATAAATCAATTAATTCATTTATTAAATCTTCATATTCCCTCAACAAGGCATCTTTAGAGAATATTCTCTCAAATTTGAATTCAAATCAAGTTGACTTGTCCCTTCCAACATAACATTAATTCTCCTCTTACATGTCCCCCACTTGGAATTTAAGCCCCTTTTCTCCCTCCAACAAGCCAAATTTGAAATTTGAAAAGACCACCTAATGTCATTTATTGGCACATTCACCAAAAATTTCACATCCTCCATCCACTCACATGGTGACAAGTGGCTCCTTCCTATTGGTTGAATCTTTGTCCCACATTCACCCCTTTTGCATGTCTCTCCATCATTCTCTCCTATAAATACAGAACTCATCCTTTGCTTTTGATCATCCACAATCCACAATCTTCATGGAAAGTTACTCTCTTCACATTGAGAGCTAATTTTGTCCATTATCTTAACATTGCATCTTCATCATTGGCTTATCAAGGATTGGGAAAGGGATTCTTTCCATAGAAGCACCAATCCACTATGAGATAGGATTTACTTCATGTTTTATATGCTTTAGTTATCTTGTCATTTTTTTGAAATACTAATCATGCTTTGTGTGTTAGAATTCAAGTCATTTGCAGATTTTGATGTCCACATAATGGCGCTAAAAGGAGGGCCCTCTTTGTGTGTTTTTGTTGTTTTAAATCTCTCTTTTGTAGGCTGGTATTTGCCACGTTAAACATTCCATGTAATATTAGTGTGTTGAATGGGTGAGCTATTGGTATAGTGTTGTTATTTCATGTCAAAATGAATGACAAATGTTATTGCATATACTAAATGAGTGCCTACATCACATCAAAGCTATTGATTTTCTGCTCATTTTATGTTGCTTCTACACCGTCGAGCTTTTGAATTTCTAATCATTTCCAAATGTTAATAAAACCAGGCAGAATATTGGAATGGCATCTTAGAGTTGTTAGGGTGATGTGATCTGTAATTCATTAATTCACTGAGAAGTGTTTTCTTTTCTAGTTTGTTTTTTGTTCTTCCTTCTTTCAAATCAAGGTCATTTGGTTCGATGCTAAATTCAGTTTGTTTAAAAGGAAACATATCATACTAAAATTCAACTGAAGTTAAATAAAAAAAATTGTTTAAGCAGTTTCTTTGTTAGTAAAAAAATAAATAACTTTCTGTTAGATCCATAAGCAGTGATCACATGTGCTTTGATAAAATCCATTTACAAAATTTTTGCTTGGAGTTGCAGGTATTTTTGAAATCAACTTTACATTTTCATGCTTAGATTTGGTTTTATGTTAAAAGCTATTGAAGCTTCTTAAAGTTATATACTAACCTATGAAAAGTCAACATGCCTTCTCTATGCTTCCATTCGAGCACAGGTAGTTTTACACAACACCTTTTTTAACACAGAAGATGCTAGCAAAGGTTGTAGAATTTGGTTCTACACCTGCAAATAGAATTTGCTCGAAGGTGTCTAAAGCCTTTCCAAAAAATTCATTCTACGCATATCTCTAGTCACTATTGTCAAGCACTATTCAAACACTTGACCCTGAGGATTGAAGGCGCAGTGTAAGTAAACAGAGGCACCCACCTGAATCACATTTTCTGGAGCAATGTCATACTATTCACTATACTAGTATGCAAATTTTGTCTTTATTCCAAAGAAAGACGGGCAAGCTCAATACCTTTAGCTTTTTTTGATGCTAAATAATTTAACTTTTCCTTCTGTTGATACTAGACCACTTAAGATTTTTTTGTGAAAGGCATGGTTTATGCTATATTTTCAAAGTTTGAAATTTGAGGCTTCCGAAATAGCACCATTTTCTTCCTTTTGGATTGTACAAGCCATTCTATTCAAACTACAATTACTTGTTCTTCTTGATTTGTTACTAAGACATCTCTCTACTTTTGGCTTTGTGGTTCTAAGCAAAAAAAAATCTGATATTGATGAGTCTAAATAAACCTTCAACAAGTTTAGCTTCGCTTTGGCTTTTCCCTCACACATATATGGGTGTGTGCAAGAAGTTGAGTCCACTTTTTGGCCAAAAAGTGGAAGTGTTTTTCCTGATTTTAAGAATTTGACACATTTGACCTTAAAATTTGAAGCACTTAGAAATGAAATCTTTAAAATACTCACTGATCATAAAATGTAGTGCTTAGAGTCTAGTTTCCAAATATGTAATTTATTTCAATACCCAGATTGTACAAATTGAGTTTTAATAGGCATTTCTAAAAACCACTGTTTAAAAGTCATTTTTTTTTACCATACCATGCATGTGTACGACATCCATATTTTGACTTAAATTATCGTATTTTTCTAAATCCTTTTGGGAAAAGTTTTGTGACTCAGCTTGTTTTTTGATATTTTTTGTAATTTTTTATTGAATTTTTTTTTTGTTAAATTTTTATTAGGCAGATTTGTCATTTTGAAAAATCGTCGTGTACAACATGCATAAGATGAACTAAACTTAATTTTTTTAAAAATTGAAAATAATTGTTTGAAGTTTGTTCTCGTGCAATCCATTTGTCAAAATGTTATGTTGATCAAAAGTTATTAAAATAGTAAAAAACCTTGATATTTAATGTTTATGGGCCAATTTTATTAGAAATTAATTAAAAAATAGAAAAAATAATCCAATTGCAAAAAAAATTACATATTTAGAATCTGTATTGTTTCATCTAAAATGGGTTTTAATTTCATCAAAAAATTCTACAAAAAAGGTTGTCAGCCATATGTCCAAAGTCGGTATTTTTCTTTGACATTGTTAGGACCTTCAACTTGCAAGTCAAACTAGGTTGAAGGCCTAGATTCGGATTTCCAATGCTTTTCCCAAACCAAAAACCTAGGCAAAAACCTGACCACAAAACAAAAAAAAAATCAAATTTTAAAAAAGGGATCCCGTTTATTAATAAACGACATCCCGTTTTATAATCGGGATCACGTTCCTTATTCTATAATACTCAGACCGTTGTAAAGGAAATGAGATCCTGTTTTATAAATGGGATCCCATTTCCCGTCTAACGGTCCCTACATTCAATTTCGAAGAACGATATCCCGATTATAGAACGATATCCCAGTTTTTATAAGCGAGATCTCGGTTTTTATAAGCAAGATCCCGTTTTATAAACAGGATCTCATTTCTTTTATCAAAAAATTAATGTGAAGTCTGAAACTTCACATGTACAACCGAGAGCAGTAAAAGTAAATTATTTTTCATGAGCTATTGTATTTACAGGTAGTGAACTTGATTTTTAGTTGGTTTTATCAAACGAAGCATCATCTACACCATTTTTGAAGTGGAATTATGTTATTTTTGTGCTTGTTTAGAGGAACAAAAGGTTTTCAATTTGCAATATGGATTGAATTTTTCAAAGGAGGCATGAAGAAAACAAATTTTAAAGTGGAATTGTGGTAGTTTTTTAGTTGTTTTGAGGAACACAAGAGGAAGAATTTTGTCCTAATAGGTATTCAACTTCCAATTTGGATTGAATATTTTGAAGTATTTCACTATTAACATTCATTTGTGCTTGATAATTTTATAATTATGGGAGATAAAGCTCGTAATAAGAGAAGGAAGACATTGACTCCTCAAGAAGTTGAATCAAATAGAGAAAAAGAGAGACAAAGACAAAGAGAAAGAATAATGAGAATGAAATCAATGAATGATGGTGGAGCAACCAATTCCACAACTATTGAAGATGGAAACATTGAGGATACCATGGTTGTAGATGAAGCTAATTTGCAAGGAGTCAATTTGGAGAAGAATATGATTATACAAACAAGTCTTACTATTTCTTCAAATCCCTCTTTGAATGCTATGGAGAATGAACATTTCAATATGTACAAATCTAGATACATCTTCAAATCAACATGTTAGTGAAATGGCAAATTTGTATGTAGAAGGTTTACAAGATGTTGGACTTAATGATGTTGACATTGACAATATTTAGAGAGATGAAACTTTTATAGGATTTGTTGAAAACAAAAAAGAAAAATCTTTTGTTGTAAATGAAAATCAAAATGATCATTTTCTTGAAAATGAAAACAAAACTTGTATTTTTGATGAAAATGAAAATGAAAATGAAAATGAAAATGAAAACCGTTTTGTTGATGAAAATGAACATGAAAATGTAAATGAAAATGAAGATGAAGATGAAAATGAAGATGAAAATCTAGAATGTGATGTTGAATTTAATGAAAATACTTTTTTTAAAATTGGAAGTGGTGTTTTTGATAATCTTCTTGGTCAAATTTCTTGGAGGCAAATAAGAACACATGTGAATAGAATATACACCAAATTCTTTTATCATAAAAAATTTGCATTTCAATGTCAACTAATGATGCAATTGATGAGAATGCAAAAAATGAGGAAAGTAATGAAAAGGTTCTGGCTTTTATGTTAAACCAAAAAGAAAAGATCAATCATTAAAACATGTTATGTCTACTGTTGCTAGTGCCATTCAATCTATTGGGAAAAATAGTCAATTTAAAGATAAAAACACAGAAGAGCTATAACTACTGCTATAGTGAATAAAGCAACTTTGAATAAAAGAATGGTAAGCAATATTAGTGAAGTTTTAAAAATACATCATAAAACATTACTAAGAGTGGCAAAAAGAAGAGAAAGTATAGAAAATGATCCTATCAATCAATGTTGGAGTTTCAGTGGATGACTACTGAGGTTTGATATAAAATTGAATGTTGAAATTAAATCTTTGATCAAAAAATATTGGCATGATAATACTAGGGTTTCATCTAATGCTAGAGATGTCTTAAAATTAAGGGTGGGGTCCAAAGTTTGCAATCCTCATCAAAACACTATTAGATACAACACAAACTAAATTTTATAGAAAAATTTGTAGCGATTTAGTGTTACCTGGTAATATTAAAATAAGTCAAAGGTCTTTTGAAAAATGTAAACCCTGGTATGTAAAAATTAATAAGCAACAAATATCTTGTTGTTGTAAAATACATGTTCAATTTTGTTATTTTTATGATATTTTTTGATATATACATTGTACCTTGCATACTAACATGATTATATAGGATTGTGGTATTGATATGCCACTTGAAGCAATAAGAGAGTTTATTTCAGGTTTGTTTTGTGAAAAATCTAATGATAAATTATTTTATTTAAGTTCTTGTATTTCTAGACAATGCATTAACTGTGGAAATCTTTCATTTTTAAGAATTTGTTTGCATGAAAGTGTTGATCATGATTTTGGACAATAATTAGTAGATGTCAAAAGATTTAGGAATGTTCACTATTCTTTAAAATATGGAAAAATAGGAAAGTGTTGTGATTTAGTTGCAGAAAAAGTTAGTGTGCATGCATTTATGAGTGAATTTAAGAATAAAATTGTACCAAAATATGTCATGCACTCTAAACATGCTCAATGGCTTGATGGCCAATTTCGCGCATGTAGAAACACATTTCCAATTGGTACTATAATTTTAGTGGTTGATTTTGTGGAGAATTATACTCTCGCTCCACAAGAGGAAATTCAATCTCAATATTATAATTCAGTGCAAGTAGCTATGTTTGTCCATATTGTTTATAGACATGCAGATGATAGCACTGAGGATGGTAGAAAATTTTTGAGGGGGTATCATTTTTATTTGAGTGAAAATTGGTTACACTCGTTAGAGTTTGTTTAATATTGTTTTAGTATATTTTATAGAAATTTAAGAGAAAAAGGAATCCATATGAAAGAACACCTCATATGGTTAGATAATTGTACAGGGTAGTTCAAGAATGCTAGAATGTTCTATTGGTTAAGTAGGGTTCACAAGGAACTTAATGTCCAACATATATGGAGTTTTTTTTAAGATGGGCATGGTAAAGGAAAACATGATGGAGTTGGTCTGTGTTTCAAAAGAATTCTTGCTAGAGAACAATTAAAATTTAAGGATTCAGTAAAATTCAAAGATGCATGTGAGATTGTGGATTGGTGTAATAGAAGATTATCTGCACCTGGTTCGAGTGATTACTCTATAGTTCATCAATTCTTTTGGTCGGTGAAAAAAGAGAACATTGTATCTAGAGTTGATTGTGAGACAATCAGTGGATCTACTAAATGGCATTCATTTATGAGTGTGACAACAAGCACATGGACTATTTGGACAAGGGAGCTTGCATTTTTTTGCTAGTTTTGTATCTCAGGAGATTGGGAAGCATGTGAAAATACAGAATGGGTTGAACAGTGGGAGCAAAGATCGTTGACACCAGAAGCACATAATCAATATGAAAGAACTATTGAAGAAAATGATCAATTGTTTGCATCTAAAGATTATGACCGTGTTTCAGACCTTGTACAAGAAGGTAATTTTAATTCAATTTATTTCATTTTATTTCACTTTATTAAGTTATTTTGTAATACTAAATTATTTATATGGATATGCACAAGTTATTAAATTGAATTTTGTTGGCAGGACATGTGTATGCTATTATTGCACTTGAGGGGAATGAAGAGAAAAGAGAATATTGGTTGGGCCAGCTCATTGTTTGGAAACTAAACATAAGTTGATAACACCTCGAGAAGATGATGATGGCTTTCATTATCCAATAGGTACAGTGATCCCCTTAAGACACCCCCTTAAGCAAATTTTGATAACAAGTTTTAGATCCCCTTAAGCAATTTTTTAGAACAAGTCTTTGATCCGCTTAAGAAAAATTTGAGAACTTATTTGATGATGTTTTTTGAACATGTTTTCCAATAGGATCAGTGGTGGTTGTTGGCACTTGGCTATGAAAATACTTGAGAAGAAAGAATGGTCTACCTGCATTCAAAGACTATGAAACACATAAAAAGATTATACATTATTCACATTTGGTGGTGAAAAAAAAAAAAACTAGAGTATTATCATGGAAGACCTTCAAAAAAAGTGCTATGGTCAATTTCTATGGAAGAGCATGAGGCAATCATAGATGCATTGCAAAAAAGAGAGTATGCAGATGGTACAATGGAATAAGTAAATACAAGTAAATATAGTTTTAGTTTTATTTTGTCTTTTTAAATACATTAAATACATGTTTTGACATTGGTCAAGTGTGTTATTAGTTGAAATTGATTTAAATTATCCTTTTATACATCCTTAAGGCATAATCACAAAAACAATCTAGTCCATGCAGATTCAACCTAGACAACATGGAATATTTGGTAAAAACAGGTAATTATTAGTTAAATTATATTTAAATACATTTTTTTATTACATATTGATATTGCTTGGACATTAATAGTTAAAATTGATTTATTGTCATTTTTTGTATCCTTAAGCCATCATTGCATTGATCTTATACTTTGAAACAAAAAGGAGAGGATGCCTGGATTCAACCTACAAACATGTGTGGAATACTTTTAAATGAAGGTACTTAAGTTATGTACATATATATAGTTTTATATAAATTAAAATATGTATGTTTTGATGATTTAATTGGTATTGCTTGTACCTTTTTGATATCAAGTGGTGTGAAGACCTACTGCATTCTAGCCACGAGTTTGAGATGTTCTTGAGATGTCATATCCAAATTTTGTAAACATTGTTTTGAGATGACATATATGTACATACATACTTACAAAATTAAACATACTCTATGTACTTCTATGTATCAAATCAATATTCTATATATTTTGTTTCTTAAATGTGCATGTTTTCCTACTTTGAAACTTTATGTCTAATTATATAATCACTAAATATCATGCATACATTATTGTTAAATCAATTATATCCTTAAGACGTATTATGACCCCTTAATACATCCCCTTAAGAAATTCTATTATGACCCCTTAAGACATCCCCTTAAGACGTTCTATTATGACCCTTTTAGACATCCCCTTAAGACCCCTTAAGACATCCCCTTAAGACATTCTATTATGACCCCTTAAGACATCCCCTTAAGACCCCTTAAAACATCCCCTTAAGACATTCTATTATGACCCTAGACATCCTTAAGACCTTAAGACATCCCCTTAATTAAGGCATTCTAGTATGACCCCTTTAGACATCCCCTTAAGATGTCATTATTTGTTTTGACAACTTATAAATTAGTGTTAGATGTTATTATTTATAGAATTTATTAATGCTTTTATTCTCTAATCTTCTATGGTATTGTTTATTTCTTAAAATTTTATCCTTTAGTATATAAATAGATTGCTTTTGTTTGTAAATTGTGATTTATTGACTAATTATTGATTAACGAATTGAATAAGTTCATTGAGTAATTATCTATTTATTGAATGTACATATCATGTATATCATGTATGAAATCACTAAATTTGCAAAGTATAAATATTAAAATGTCCTATATTAATCCATGTATGAGATCACTAAATTTCACATTAATGTCCTATATTAATGTCTTGACTATGAACATAAAATGCATCAATGTACATGTGTAAATTAAAATTTCAAACAATAATAAAGTCCATAATTTATGTAACATATTAAGTGCATGAAACCAATATATTAAGCACATGAAATAAAGTCCAATAGAGTACATGAGAAACAAGAAATATAGTCCATGAAATAAACAAATATAACACATAAAATCACATGTTTCTAGGTCATGTATTGTCTCTATAATCAAGAGACCTCTTCACACCATGCAGACTATGTGGATGACCTGAAATACTCTATACAAGAGAAAGATGAAATCATATGTAAGACAATGAAAAATGATTTAATGACAATTTAAGTTATAATCCATCATAAAATTAAATTACCATCATATCTACGCCTGGATGCTCTGGTGCACCTAAAGCAACCTCTAAATTCTCTAAATCAATCTACATAAACATGACAAAGAAATTCAAAATTAGATGTACAACTCTATAATTAATTTTTTTTAATTCAATATAATTTATAATTTATCATATTTTAATTGTACCGTATTCTGAGGTTGTGCACTAGGCTCTTCTCCAGAACCTGTCTATACATGCTCAACTACAAGATGTGTCTCATGCTATAAAAGAAAAAGAATATGTAAAAACCTCATATTATGTATATATTCAATTTAAAATTTATAATTGACTTTAAATATAATAAAAAAATTAAATTACCATTTGATTTGGAACCTGCTCTACATGTCCTCCTAGTGGTGTAACTATGTCTAGGTCAGGGCTGAAAGTTGCACTAACAAAGTCCTACAAGATCAAAATTAAAACATGTACAGTTGCATTAGGTTAATATATATATATATATATATATATATATATATATATATATATATATATATATATATATATATATATATATATATTCAAGTTTTCACATTTTGTATAGAAAGTTTTGTAAACAACCTAGAAATCAGTGGCCTCACGAGTAGCTACAACATCAAATGTTTTCCCAATGCCCATTATTATTGTGGTATCAACCTAGACATACATGTACATAGACATTTAATGCTTATAATATTTACAAGTGTACATGCATGTGTTTCATATATCTAGTGAATTCAAAACTCATAAAATTGTAACTATACTAATGTAAACTTTAAACAAATTTACAATATGAATGTACCTACCCCTGATCTATGATGCCTAATAGTGGAGGAGTGCTTGACAATCCCTTAGGAGGAATCGACATGGATGTCGATTGACTCGCCTAAACCAACATAAATATTTCAAACATATATGTGATTCAACTATAAATTTAAAACTCAAGTTGAATAATTTATGATTTCATATATAATTTTAAAAATTGAAATCAAAATACCCCATAAGGGTTGCCGAGTACAACTGGTGTCGATGTATGTACTTGTGGAACAAATAATTGCCCTGGCATCGTTAGTGTCATATGTACACCAAACAAGTTGATTGTTAAAATGTATTGCAAACTTTTCTTTGATATATACAACCATCAAAATTCTTATAAAATGAACGTACATCTAGATGCATATTTATACCTGTGTTGTAGTGTCCTCAGTCTGATGTTCTACTGTGAGAAACTCTACAAATGAACTGATGTGAATAGATGAACCACCAGAATCTCCCCGTCCACCTAAACTAGGTGTGGCCTGATCAGGTCTATAACATACTTGATGACAACTAGTACATATATGGGAGATGAGCCTCGACACTCCTAGAGCAGTACTTGGACCAGCTCCATAAAAAAATCCTCCATCATCATCATCTCTATGCTCCCCACCTATTATCGTAGAAGCATTCTAATCAAGGTCTCTTGTGAGTGTACTAAGGGAACCTAATGTTGAGACTAGAGCTTGAAGTTGTACAGGTGCAAGAATGGGAGGACCAGGAGCAACAACAAGGGGTTGTGCATGCACAGGGCATCGGGGATCAACCCTTGCCCCTAATCTCTATTGTGGCATGCCACCACCAACACCCTGAAATGATATAAAATCAAAATAATTGGGCTTTTGCCCCAAAACAAACTCTACATACAGTTTTCTCAAAAAATACAATGGGAACTCCCAATTAGCATGTGGGGGACTATCAAAAACCATATACTATCGATCCCAAAAATGTGCACTCATCTGTAGATGTATGCACCACCTCATGGATATTCTAGATTTGTTGGGTGGAATGGGTTGTCGAGTAACGGGGTCAAGAAAGTAGGGGGCTAGATGGACTTTCATTATTTTAAGGTCTAATATTTGTTTGTAAGAGAGACCATCGGAATAAAATTGTCTCATTTGTTGTCCCTCTCGTCGATGCCTATCAAGATCAGAATCAATCATCCTGATGGCATCAACAACGTTTTGCATCGCAAATGCAAAACATCTCACATGTGGAGGAATCAATGCTTGACTCTGCATAGCATTGATTTGATTTTGTAAGGATGCAACTTGATCATTTATTCATGCTCTCAAACGAGCCTCGTCAGATGCGATAGGTGTTGGATGTGGCATATTAGGTGGAGGGGGAGGTTGAGGGGGAGGTGGATGTGGTTGTGGTTGAGGTGGTGGATTGATGATACCATCAATGTTAAAATCATCCATGATATTCTTGATATAAATGTGCACCTACATTAAATCATACAAAATAGTCCATGTGCATACATCTATTAAGATCATATATTTAATATAAATGCACATATATACATTGATTGTTCAACTCAATAGCATGTCCATACAAAATTAAAAATTAGATGTATGTACATGTACATTTAAAATTAAAAATACGATGCATAATTTGCATGCATACAAATCATTAAACTAAACTATGTACATACATACAAATTTCAAAATTTAAGAACTATATACGTAAATTTTTAATACATGCACATACATACTAAACAATAAACTTGAAACATTCACAAAAGCTCATTTTATGTCTAACAAACACACACACACATATATATTACAATTTTTCAGCAGGAGAAATCATGATCTAGTAGATAGTCATAAAATATATAGTATTATATATTATTCATTATAAGTTCATAAATTCCACCAAATTCATAAATCCATGTCACTAAAAATATCCATCTAGAACCAAAATCATAAATTCATATCACTAAAGATATCCATCTGGAACCAAATTTATAAATTCATCACACAAAATATCCATCATTCACAAAATTTATAAATTCATAACTATTTAAGATCATTGTCTTAATTTAGAAACTATTGTGGCTCTCTACTACATAGATCTTCATTTCTTTGTGTTTTCCTTTTTAGAATCAGGATTTCTCCTCTCCTCTAGCCATTTTCGATGCTCATCTATGATCCCATCCATAGCCCTGACAACATCAACAAGGGTTTGCATCCTAGATGCAAACATCCTCACAGGAGGTGCGACACATTCTTCATTTTGAATAATGTTGATTTGATCTTGGGTGGTTCTAACATTGGCATTGATTTGTGCTTTCAAATGAGCATGTTCATTGATTTCAGGTGGTGGAGGTGGGGGGTTACGAGGTGGAGTGGGTGGAGGTGGAGGTGAAGGTGGTGGAGATGGATGGCATGGAGGTGGATTGTGAATATTATTGAATGGATCCATATGATCTTTAAGATACGAGTGAACCTACATTAGATTTGTGTTTTCAAGATGTAATATACATGTTTAGGAAATACCTTTAAACCATTCAATATAAATGGCCTTAAATAATTGAATACAAATGAGAGAATTATATGTAAGCCTCATTTATATGTCTAAGGCACATGTTACTTGAATGAAAATACAATTAACTCTTAATATTATATAATCTTGCAGGATCTTATTATTGTTAAATTTGGTTGCCTTGGGCAACTTTGATCACCAAATTTTAAGAACTTCTTTGATCCCCTTAAGAAATGTCATATTGGGACCCCTTAAGAAATCGAATTACGATTTAGGGTGACAAGATGTCTTAAGGGGATCTACATCTAGTGAGGTCCTAGGAGAAAATGACATGGCTCAAGTGAATAAAATTTGGTGAAGTTGCCCAAGGCAACCAAATTTCATTAAGATCCTTTAAAGAAAAAATGATGGCTTTAGGGTTTAGGGTTTAGACTTGAGAGTTTAGGGTTTAGCCCATAATAGGATAGCTTAAGGGGATCTACATGTAGTAAGATCCTAGGACAAAATTACATGGCATAAGGGAATGAAATTTGGTGGAGTTGCCTAAGGAAACCAAATTTCATTAAGAGCCTAAGAAAAAATGATGGCTTTAGGGTTTAGGGTTTAGAGATTAGAGTTTAGGGTTTAGGGTAATAGGATAACTTAAGGGGATATATGTAGTAAGATCCTAGGACAAAATTACATGGCATAAGGAAATGAAATTTGGTGGATTTTCCTAAGACAACAAAATTTCACATACTCACATTAGAGAAAATATTGGCATTGAACAAGGAAAATTACTAGTCTTTGACTATTTTCTAAAGCAAACTGATCAAGGTCATTTCTTTGAAAAAGAGACAATTTTCTAAAGTGCATTTGCAAGCATACCTCAACCTTGCATGCATAATATTACAAATAGTTGCAAGTAGCCTAAGAAATAGTCAAAAGGAGAGCATCATGGGCAAAAGTCAAAGAGAAGCTATATTTGGATGTTATTGCAAGAATATTATGACTTTTTTAATCATTGATGATTTGGTAGTGTTTATTATCTCTACCAACGACAACTCCATCACAAAAAGGCGTACCATAAATTTTTCTCTTTTGATTGAAATTTCATTGAAACAAAACTAATTTTTAAAAGGCTTGGTTTAGAATCATTAAATGTATTCATTAAATATGTGTTGAAAGTCCATGCTCATATTTGTCTTTTAATTACATGGTCAGAGTTAATAATTGTAGATCCACTTATTGATGATTCACTTATTGTCCTGAACTTCCAAAATCATTATTCAACTCATTTGAAATCATTTTATTGTTAGAATTTAATGTTTAAAACAAATTTAATCAAATAAACTTGATCCTCACCTAATTTGTCTTTTTTTGTTTTTTATCTTATAGAAAAATGAAGGAGAACGAAGGAAAATGAGGAAGGAAAAAGGTGAAGCATTGGGATCAAGCGAACACAAAAGTAAGATTGGAGTTGAAGAATTGAGCATCAAACTTGAAATTCACAAAGCATTTTTAAATGCTTTAAAGGGCTTCCATTTTATGCTTTAATTTTCTGTTTTAGACTAACTCACTTCTTTTCAGGCTCTAAAACGAACATTCCAAAAGCTTTCAATTTTCATTGCAAAGGGTTAAAATGAACTTTTGGAAAATTGATTAAATTTCATTTGAGGTTAAAAATTGAACAAGGAAACTTTCATATCTCATTTTGGTGCTCTAAAACGAATCAAAATCATTGCTTTGTGGACTTAAAATGAACATGTGCTACCTTTTTTTTGTAATTGCTTACTCAAACTAACACCATTGAAAAGATGTATGCACTTCTCTCATGCCTCATGATGATCTTGAGAATCAAAAGGATTTTTGGTGGTCTTAGGTTGGGATAAAGTAATTGCCTCCACACTTCATTTTGGGAACTAAAATTGAAGAACAAACCTTGTGAGTGTGAGTGAACCTATTGCATGTGTTCTCCCTTTGTTTCTAAACGAGGGTTGATGAACTATGAATATGTTTGCTCACTTTTTTTTATCTTAGAGGGTTTTCCTTGGGGAAAAATTACTCACCCATGGGAACAACTCAACCGGTAACACTCTAAAGCCAAGAGTATTTCTAGCCGGGATATAAAAATGGGTATTGGAACAAAGGCCAGTATCACATAGTTGGCTCTGATGAGAAGGTAGCAATGGTCTCTCACCTCAATGGGTCAACTCCTACAAATGAAAATTCTGAATTAAAACCCTTGTTGTAGAAAGGCCAAAATCCCTATCTATTTGTTGGTGCAAGAATGGTCGTTCTGAAGCCGTCCCACTCTTTTACGGTTTTTAGTAGAAATGGAAAGTATGCCATGGTATATTCATGGGTATTGATGCTTAGCTGCCCCGAAAGAAGTGTTGAGCCATGGAGGGGAGCCAGTGGGGTCAAGCATATAACCATTCACTAAAAATAAGCGTAGCTGGACTTGTTCAAGTGGGGACTCAACAAATACAGTCTTTCATATCCATAGGATTGTGCTTGTTCTTGGTTACAAAACACTTTTTTGGTTTGAAAACATTTGGAAACAAACATTTAGCATTCATCATCAAAAAAGAAAACCCTTTAGGAAGCAAATACAATTGACCAAATCCATGTGCTATTGCTTTCCCTTGGGATTTTATCCTTAGAGGTTTCTAAACACTTGATTTACATCTCAATTTGCTTTCTAAAGTCAAAAAATAGGTAAATTTTGCCTCAAATTCATCAAAGTTCCACATAACACACCTTGTGGAATGAGAGGAACTTAAGACATTAGACATCTAGTCCAAAAACTAATCAAGAAGTGTTTTTAATAAAAAGAATCCATTGATCAAATATTAAATCAATTGGACCCCACACATGTGCTTGGCACCTTTTGGCCATATGGTGTTCATGCAAACATTGGTATTTTGGTTTGAACTACTCTTAGAAAAAAACATGTACATGTTCTTCACTATCTTGGTCTAGTAAACAAGTCCTTCTTAGGTTCATTTAGGATCAAATCAAACACTTCATCCATCCCAAATCATCTATCAAAACCCATCCCACAAACAACTTTAGAGATTTGGAAACATCATCATTCTAGACTTGGGTACATCCTTGAACCAAATCAAAATCACTTGTTTAGTTAGGTATGTTTGGATGAATCCTTCCTCACACACTTAGTTAAATTATCACACCTTTGAACGAGTTCATCCTAAGATAACATCTAAACATCTTAGGGTTTTAAAATTCATTATCCAATCAAAGCAATCAAAATCAAATCCTAAAATTCTAGCATTAATCCAAAGTTCCTAAATGTTCAACACCCATATCATTCACCCATTTCATCCTTCATCTCATCATTGGTCTTTAACACCATAGAGGTTCACTTTTGCAACAAGGTCAAAACACAAGAAGAACATGGAATATAAACTTGATCCATACATCATGAGTAGTCTAAACCAACCAAAGTATCAAAGCCTTGCAAGGCCAATCGATTACCAACACTCACATTTATACAATCCATACATGGGATCATTATCTCCTACAAACCTCGGTGGAACAAAAAATGTGAGTGTGCCCAATCAAAATTTTGGAACACATTTCCCGATGGTAGATTTAAATCCAAGTCCAAACTTAAAAATCTATCAACCAAAAACTCAATGCATGAGTCTTCCACAAAACAACATCATCCTACCAAATCCATACATGCCAAGTACAAGTTTTTCAAACATGAACATTTTGAATCTGCACTTGGTAAACTTTAGGATAGATATGTTTGTGAATCATATGAATGTTGTTCAAAGTCCAAACAAGTTGTTAACGACTCCATGTATTGATCCAAGTCAGGGTAACACCATGCAAAATCAAAGTTACCTAAATCAAGGCAATGTGATTCCCAAACACAACAATGATCAATTTCAACCCATAATGCCAAATCTGAACATCATCCCAAATTAGAACATTGTCCAAAATCAATTTTTCCATGATCCCATACAAACGCCACAAGTACACATTCCAAATATGATTGAGCAAAAGAATCAACTATATCAAGGGAGTCAAAATCAAAATCAGGATCAAAATTCTCTAGATCAACTTGCTTCACTTGCCAAACTAATTGAATTATTGAGCCAAGAGACATCTTCACTCCAAAATCAATACACTCTACCATTTGTTGAACCATGTCATCAAAGCATTAAGTTTTTTCCACAACTGCATCAAGAACAATATCTCTAATGTCAATAATTTAGATATCAAGATCCACAACATCAACAAAAAACCCAATCACCACGTCTCGAAGATCAATCACCACAAGGTCAATTTAAAATACAAATATCACAAGCTAACAAACAAAAGTACACACCACTTGGGAAACCAATTGAATCAGTCATGCAACAGTAGGTGGAGGAAGATATCATTAAAATACTTGTCTATGAGAACTATGAAGAACCCCTGGTAAAACTACCTTGGTATGACGAGAAGCACCTTTGTGAGTATCACAAAATAAAGGGACACAACATCAAATTGTGTTTGACTCAAAAATATCATCCAAGACCTCATTGATCAAAAGATAATCACTATTGGGGATAACAATGAAGATTCAACCATTGGTGATAGCATTGACAATCTCCCCACCACAATTGTTGAAAACAATGATCAAGATCTATCCATCAAAGAGCACATTGAAGATGTTTTTATCTCATCCGAAGATAAAATCAACATATATCAAGAGTCACTTCTCAATCATGATCAAAATCCACCAACAATACCCAATAATGATCCAATTCAAGAAATGTCAACATCACTTGACCCTATGGTTGAAGACATTCACAATCTCTCAACCACAATTGTTGAAAACAATGTTCAAGACCTATCCATCAATGAGCATATTGGAGATGTTTCTACCCCATCTGATGATCAACTCACCATACATCAAGAGCCACTTTTTAGTGATCTATTTCAAGGAGTGTTAGAATTATTTGATCCCATTGACATAATTACGATCCATTGACCAATGATCATATTGAAAATTTCTCTACATTTCCTTATGAGTTAGAGGACATATCTCAAGAATTTATTCCAGAGCATGATCAAAATCTTTCACCAAGGTCTGGAAATGGTCCTTTCCAAGACATGTTGACCCCCTTTGACCTCATGATTACAGATACTGAAGGAATCCTCAACTCGACACTTGATCCAAGTCCACTCAAAAATCAAGAGGATATTGAGCCACTTCCCATGCCTAATGACAATGTCCAAGAACCCTTTGTAAGCAATCCATCCTTTGAAACTAACCCATGTCAAGAACTTGATCCAAAGCATGTCGAAAGCAATTCCAAAATCATTCAAGATCAATAATTTGTATCTCCAAGCTACTACAATGATGTAATGAACACTCTCCTATCTATACAAGATGATCATATCCACATAACACATACTCCTCCATCTACCCATAGGATGCTTTCTATGGATGGACACGTAGATGATCTTTATTTAGAACATGATTCATTTACTCTTGACATGATGACACAAAAGGAGAAAATTATTGATTCCTATGGTCAAACTGAGTTGTCAACATCAAGATCAAATACATCCCAAATTTAGACTGGCGATATCATGTATGAAGATATCCAACATTATCCACTCAAGGAAACAGGTCAAACAAAATAGGATATTCTAGAGTCAACAGAACAACAAATTGAAATAACGTCATCTACAGTGGTCATTTATTAGAGAATGCATTCTAAACATGGACTCTCAAAATAGGAAGAATCAAAGAATAAAGGTACTACTACCACCATACTGGGGGCAACTATGTCTCAAGCAAATGTCAACATAGGGGGCATGAAGAATCCTTATGATGAAACCAATTCCAATACTACAACCAGCTATGTCATGAATCTTCATCCACCCATCACCCCATCCATGAATTGGGACCAACACCAAAAGAAAGACTTGAATCAAAGCCTAAAGAATGTCATCAAAGGAAAATAATCTAAGAAGTGTGATGGAAAAATAAAATACATATGGATACCAAAAAGTACAAAGAAAGATTATCCCTATCAAAATCCATTAGTCAAAGAAACTCTGGGGAAAAATAAAAAAGGGAAATGTATCCATCAAAAATGTCCACAAAAGAAAAAGCAAGCATCTCAAGTGACATACAAAGTATATAGAGTAGTTGGTCCTAATTCCATGCACACTTCCATAACCATCCATTATTCCTCATCTTCCCAAGTTTGGAGAGTCAAAGGTTCCAAACTATCAACCAATCCACCTCCTATTCCTAAACATACAACACCATCCACACCTCCATGCATGATATCCAATTCTCACATTGACCATGTATTGGAAACCACCCTTCATCATAAGGATTTAGAAGGAACTCTATCGCGATGTTCACACAAAGACAAAGCTAACTCCGATATCAACAAAGCAGATAAGGAATCTCAAAAGTTTCTTTCAAGTGCATGTATATTGGCAAAGCAACTTCTTCAAGCATTATATCAATGGCACATTATGACAAAGGAATCTACATTGACACCACAAGGTGATTCAACATGAGCTTAAAATCTTTCATAAAAATTAAGAAAATCAAAAAAATCAAAAATATGAAAATCCAAAAAAAATAGATGGATTGAAAATAGTAAAGAAAAAAATTGTCCTCTAGTGAAAATCACTACAGTGGCGCTTTGGGTAGGTACCATAATGAAAACCTGGAAAACAAGCATCATGTGTAGAATCAAGCATCTGCGTGCGCTAGTTCAAGTGGAAGCATCTTATCTTATCCATAATAAATCCATTCGCATGAATGATTTATCCAATCCATTTGTATATATCTGCATCTATAGTCTGAGTTATCTTGATCCTGATGAACTTTGGTGCATACTTTACATCTGCTAATGGTAAACATCTTGGAATGGGTCATTTTCACTAATCCTATCCTACTTAGCATTATCTGAGCCATGAAGCACTATCCAAATGAGATTTCTTTATCCGAACACCTTATTTTATCACAAAATAATTCTTGGCATCCTTTGCATGCTTACCATATCCATCCATCCATTCATCCTATCCAAGCATCCACCCATGGAATTCCATACATTGTTAGACACTGGGGGGCATATATATACATCTTTCTTTGAGAATAAATCTTGATCTATATCCTCCAACTTATGTGGTGATCTGAACATTGGAAAAATGTGAAATCAAATTGGTCTAGCAGTTGTGAGCCAAAATCCAAATCACTAGCCCATGGAATATTTTGACGAGAAGACATTCCTTATCAAGCTTCATCTTCCATCGAACATCAATCCAAATAATCAATATCAATCACATCTAATTAGCACTTCAGCGTCTCATCAAATCATTCAAACCCACTTTTGTTCCAAACCAAGCTTCAAAATCCTAATTAATCAAATCCATCCAATCCATCATCATCTCGAGATATCCTTCCTAGTCCTTGTGTTGCTTAACACTATCCTTGCATTGTTGTGGATCCTCAACAATGTTATCATCATCAAATCCAATCAATCCCTCATCATCTTGGGATATCCATCCTATTCCTTGTGTTGCTTAACACTATCCTTGCATTGTTGTGTATCCTCAACAATGTTATGATCATCAATCCATCAATCCGATCAATCAACCTTAGATTGGTTTTCAACAAAATCCCAAAATAGAACACTGATATTGTCACACATGTTCATATCCAAATTGTGAAAATTGTGCGAAAAATCCAAAAACATTCAAAACATTGCAAAATCAAAAAATCCAAAAACATAAAAAAAAAGTAAAAAAAAAATGTCAAAAACATTGTATCTGAACTGCATCATCTCTGAGCTTAAACATAGGAAAGGATAATCTTTGATCAGCCCCTGAGACACAAAAACAAAAAAAACATTAAAAAAAAATAAAAACACAAAAACATTTAAATAACTGAAAAACCCAAAAACAACCTCAAAACATTTCAAAAAACATCAAAAACATCCAAATATTTGAAAAATCCATCTATTTGTCTCATCTCGCTTTCACTCGCAATAATCAATCATCCATAATAAAACAATCATCAACTTCATCCTTTGGAAACACAAACAGAAACAAGCACAACAATCAGCAAAAGCAAACTTCAAACGCAAAATCAAAATCAAAACAACAATCTTTTAAATGCAAAATCAAAGTCTTGATCATTCACAAACATGTTAATCAACTTTATATCAAAAGCCTATCAAACAACCCATCAACCCATCATCATCCTATACAATGCATGTCCTAGGATATATCGTTTCGACAATGGGAATTATTTTGGATATCACTTTGGATTCTTATCCTAATCAAAACAAATCCCTATGGCTAGAGGTATGAAGAACATTGACTTGTTTGTGTGTTTGATCTTTTCTTTTTGACTTATCTCTTTGTGCTCATTCCAATAACCTCTCGATGATGTCCAAACAAAAGGATTTAGAGAGATAGGAATAGGGCAATGATCATTATCTTTTTATCTACCGCGCTTGTTGGATGTTCTTGTAATATAACCTCAATCACGTGTGCTTTATTTGGGCATAGCGAGGGTGTTCTAGGTGTCTTGTTGACCACATAGTAAGGATTGATTTTATATGTTTTGGTCCAAGATGTTTGAAATACCTGAACTACATTTTAAATGAGGTTTTGTATGTCAGGTGTGAACAAGAGTACTCCTATCTGATTGTCGAGTCAAAGTCCATCACACTAGTTACAACACCATCCTAGTTCTTTATACCTTGATGCATTGTGCCTATGTGTGTAATCAAACATAAGGTAAGTGGCCCTTTTAAAATCCCAATTCTTGATAAGAAAATCATCCATCTCTCATCATCATCAACATAAAGTTGGCTTGTTGAATCCTCTTGGCATCACTTGATTTCTTCTTTTCCACACTAACATCATGCCAAGAAAGTTTATCATCATCGCCAATGCATCCATCTTACATCCACAAACCATTAGCATACTACATATCATATCATATCATATCATATCATATAAGAAACATCGATCATCTCACATGCATGTTCATCATCATAATATAGATTTGTTAGTGTAAGCATCTCATAAAACCATACAGTTGCACAAAACATCCATTGCATAATCATATAGGCATCATCACATCATATCATCATTTAAGTTGTTTAGGATAATATATATTGGTTAATATAAGCATCTTAAAACCATCTCATTTGAATCATCATCACAACCATCCATACGTCCATCTTGAACCTCTTTGTCATGATATCGACCTTCAAATCGACCTTTTTGCTCGATCTCTTAAGTGGGCAATGTACCAGTATACTTCTTTCTGCTGGGGCATCTAAAAAAATTGAATTTTTTTGAAATTTGACTGCGGCAAGTTTATTCTTTGAATCAATGCAGCAAGTGCATTGCTTCAAAGAGGGGCAAAATGTAGACATGCAAAATTAGCATCAGGAATTTAACTAATTCATATTCATCCATTCATCAAATAATCAAGTTCATTAAATTCAATCTCTAAAGTCCTCCATTTAAATTAAATAAATTCATCTTTAGTACTAACATCATCCCCTTTAGTTAAATAAATCAAAATATTTATTTAACTAAGTCTAAATCGCATTCCTCTCATTTTGATTTAAATAAATCCATATATCTAAGTCAAAATTGTCACATCTCCTAAATCCCTCATTAAATTAATTAACCTTGATTAATTTAATCCCAATGCAAGTCTCATCCTCTAGCTTTTCCCACTTGCACAAATAAATCAATTAATTCATTTATTAAATATTCATTTTCCCTCAACAAGACATCTTTAGAGAATATTCTCTCAAATTTGAATTCAAATCAAGTTGAGTTGTCCCTTCCAACATAGCATTAATTCTCCTCTTACATGTCCCCCACTTGGCATTTAAGCCCCTTTTTCTCCCTCCAACAAGACAAAATTTGAAATTTGAAAAGGCCACCTAATGTCATTTATTGGTACATTCACCAAAACTTTCACATCCTCCATCCACTCACATGGTGACAAGTGGCTCCTTCCTATTGGTTGAATCCTTGTCCCACATTCACCCCTTTTGCATGTATCTGCATCATTCTCTGGGTATGTGCAGGATCATGATGGGCCAAAAAGTGGCGATATGATAGGTATTTGTAGGGTATGTGGCTGACGAATTTTTTTTAACCCAAAATTGATGAAATGAAAAGGGTTTTCAAAGAAGATTTTCATCTTTCCACCAATATAAATTATGCTTTACTTTGAATTTAATAAATAATTATTATTCATTTTCTATTTTAATTACGACTAAATTCTTTATTGATGGGTTGATTGAAAAACATCTATAGCTTTCAAACAGTATCACATTTTTTGAATCCAAAACATGCATCACATTCTATGCTTCACATACTATAGGATTAAAAAAAAAAAATGAATTTCATGAAGTTTTAACCAAGTTAAGGTGGTTAGACATATGAGTTTTTATATTTTTTTAAAGTTGTAATAAAAAAATTCATAATTAATTAAATTTACTTGGAAAAAAATTACAAAAAATATGCATCACATTTGGACGTGAGTCCTCTACTTATGTCTAAAATATTATCATTTTACTGTGGTTATGGTGGTCAGACAGACACCTATGTCTTATTTTTTCCTTGAAATTTATGTACTACTACATTGAAATTTCAAATTTTCACCAAATAGATTTTTCTTTTTTAAATAAACCTAGTAGTTTAGAAACAACATTCAATTTGCTACAGATTCTATTCTTACATATTTTTGAAATAATATAGATAACTTGTTCAAAGTTTTACGTCAAGTTGCCTAACTTTAATTTTTCTAAATATTTTTCCACTTAAGGGCCTATTTTTTCCATGATGGTCCTGCACATACCCTCTCTCCTATAAATAGAGAACTCGTCCTTTGCTTTGGATCATCCACAATCCACAATCTTCATGCAAAGTTACTCTCTTCACATTGAGAGCTAATTTTGTCCATTATCTTAGCATTGCATCTTCATCATTGGCTTATGAAGGATTGGGAAAGGGCTTCTTTCCACATAAGCACCAATCCACTATGAAATAGGATTTACTTCATGTTTTATATTCTTTATTTATTTTGTCATTTGTTTGCATTTTGAAAATCATGTTGGATTATCTCATATGGATGTTGAATATTTGCTTTGATTTGAAATACTAATCTTTTTTTGTGTGTTATAATTCAAGCCATTTGCAGATTTTTATGTCTATAGTTATATGTAGATGCTTTATTTATCATAATAATCTTTATTTGAGTTATTACTAGCTTTGGAAGAACCCATTTTGATGAGTCATGAAAGATATACATACATAACTATTTTAATGTCCTCAACTTGTATCACCTTCTTGTCAATACTATCTTGAATTTTATGCTTTAGTGAAATATATGTTCATATAGTATTTCTATGTCTTCAACCATAGTCATAAAATAAATGAGAAATATGATTCATTGGTCCACACATTTTTATGTATCAACCATCCTTATAGGAGGTAACTTGAGAAGTTCATCTTAAATTTTTTCTTTCAATATCACATATGGAGGATCTCCTAGTCTAGTGAACTTTCTTTGTTGTCTTACTTGTGAATAAGTGATGCGATCATGATACATTTAGTATTGATAAAATGTGTAACATTAGTCTCATATTTTTTCTTATATTAAATAGTAGAATAAGTATATGGTACTATGATAATATATTGATGTTGAAAAATTAGTATGATCCTTAAAAGATATTTATGTAAGGTCCAATTATATTTGTTGACCTAAGTCACCTCACTATGTCTTATTTACATTATATTTATATTTCCTAAAATGTATCTATACAATATTCTAAAGTTTTAGGTATTAGGTAATGGAAGATTAGTGTCATGACATGTTGATAAATTATCGATCCAAGAAAATAAAAATTGAAGGGTGTACTGGTGAGGCAACATTACCCCCATGAAGTAGTATAAGCAATTTTATGTTGGTTTTGTGATTTTATAAGGAATTTACTATATCTTAAGAATTCATCCTTGAATAACAACTCCTCAAGCCTAGAGGTTGAATATACAATCATATTAATGTTGGACATCAAAAATTCATCTTTAGGTGAAGACTTGTTCAAGTCTCTAATGAGTAAAAATGTGTACATAACCATTTAGATTTGTGATGGCTAATATAATTTTTTTATCCAAAAGAATAATAAATTGGTCTTATGAGGCCATCTTTTAGCATCTTCTTGAGTTTCTCTTGAACACTAAAGAAAATTTTAGGTACATTTTAATCGAAGGAAACATGCAAAAAAATCCTACTTATTCCTATGAGACTCAAGAGTTACAAGCTAACTAATCTATATAAATTTTAGAACCATTATGTTAGAGTAATAACACTAAACAAATGAATAAGAATATAAGATAGAAGAAAAATAAGAATAATGAAACAACCACCAAAGAGAGTAACACTAATATATATTGAGAAAACCACACAAAGGAGAAAAAACTAAGCTCTAAATCATCAAAATAATGTATTATTAGAAATTATAATTTATAATAGAAAAGTAGGATTCAAACTTCACTAGATATCAACACTCTCAATCCTAGAGGAATTTGAGTAGCATAAAACTATATAAACATAGACATAATATTTCTATCCTAAGGAATGTATACATAGGCCAATGAGACCTAGGAAAATAAGAATAGTTTTCTAGAACCATGGTCGGGTATGTGTAGGATCATGATGGGCCAAACAGTGGCAATATGATGGGTATGTGGCTGACAAATTTTTTTTTACCCAAAATTGATGAAACGAAAAGGGTTTTTAAAGGAGATTCTCAGATTTCCACCAATATAAATTATGATTTACTTTGAATTTAATAAGAAATTATTATTCATTTTCTATTCAAATTACGACTAAAGTCCTAATTGATAGGCTGATAGAAAAACATCTATAACTTTCAAACAGTATCACATTTTTTGAATCCAAAACATGCAACACATTCTATGCTTCGCATACTATAGGATTAAAAAAGCAAAAAATGAATTTCATGAAGTTTTGACCAAGTTAAGGTGGTTAGACATATGAGTTTTTTATATTTTTTAAAAGTTGTAATAAAAACTTCATAATTAATTATTTACTTAGAAAAAAATTACAAAAAAATATGCATCACATCGGGACATGAGTCCTCTATTTATATCTTAAATATTTTTAAAAATATTATCATTTTATTGTGGTTAGGGTGGTCAAACAGACACCTACTTCTTATTTTTTCCCTAAAATTTAAGTATTATTGCATTGAAATTTCAAATTTTTACCAAATAGATTTTTTTTTTAAAACCTAGTAGTTTAGAAACTACATTCAATTTGATTCTATTCTTACATATTTTTGAAATAATATAGATAACTTATTCAAATTTTTACGTCAAGTTGCCTAACTCTGATTTTTCTAAATTTTTTGCCACTTAAGGGCCTATTTTTTTCATGATGATCCTGCACATACCCAGTCTCAAAACCATGAACCCAAGACTAATCAAGGTGGTCCACATTTAATCCATGTGCCACACCTACAAAAGTACCTCCACAAATATAATGTAACTCCCATTTGATTGGTTTAACCCCCAAGACCTAATGGGCTCAAAGTAACTCCTTTGAGATCCATTTAGGTATAGTAATTACCTCTTACACATGCTATACATGGCAGTCAAGTATGTTAGTCATAGTCCACTAAGTAATCATCCAACTCAATAAATTATTATTGGCCTCCTCTCCATTCTTGCCCAATCCTTTACTTTCTCTCTCTCTCGCTCTTCTTGTCTCCTTGCTTGTCTCTTTTCTCTTGCTTGGTCTTTTCCTCTCTCCCTTTCTTTGTGTCATCATCCTTTTTTGTCCTTTCTCTCCTTTCTTGTTTTTAATGCCTTGTTCTCTTGGATTTTCTTTAGTGTTTGTTTTATATTTGGTATCCTCTCCTTTTTGTACCTATTTTTAGGGAATTTTTATTGTTTGTTTTAGTTTGCTTATGGTGTCTTTTATTGCTGTTTCTCCTTGTGTAAGCTTGTTCCTTATAGGTTTCATTTTTTTTCCTTTCTTTCCCATTTTTCTGTCTATTTTCTCTAAGGGTTCTTTTTTATCTGGGATTTTTTCGTATTCCACTTCTTTTCTTTCGTTTATAGTCTTTTTATTTCCTTTTTATTCTTATTATATTGATTAAGCATATTTATTTTTGGAGCTTTATTGTTTTTATTTCCTTACTTCCATTTCTTGATTATTTTTTGTTTTATTTTATGCTTTTTTCTCTCTTGTTATATTTTTGTTGTTTTCTTTTACCTTACTTTAATTCATTTTATTTTTATTATTTTGTTTTGTATTTTTTCTTGTGTTTGATTTGTTCTTCTTTATATGTTGATTCCTAATCTTTCCTTTTTAAAAGTTGGTCTTCATCTTTATATAGGAAAGATAAGGAATATATATTTGTGTTTATGTAATATTCTTTTCTTTTATAGTTTGATTTATCCTCTATCGTTCTTTTGCATTTGTTTCTTCTTTGTTAGTCTTTTGTTTTATTTTTTTGTTTTGTTGTGGATAATATTATTGGGTTCTCCTATATACATACATATATATACACATACACACACATATATATACATATACATACACACACACACACACATATATATACATGTGTGTGTATATATACATATGTATGTATTAATCTTTTGTTTCATTTTTTATTTTTATTGATTATATTATTTGGTTCTTCAATTATTATATTATATGTATATATACATACAGACACATATATACATACATACATACATATATATGTATGTATATATGCATATGTGTGTATTAAAATATGCATGAATTATATTAAAACAAACACACACACTGAGATGGAAAGTATTACATTAAAGAATCTATCTAAATCAAACATAGTTTAACAACATATTTCTTTAAAAACTTTGCATCCTCCTCTAAAAATCTTAAATTTCTTGGAAATTTGTGCTCTCAGATCTTATTCGTGCACAAATCCCTGAGATGTTATCTAAGAAATGAGTAGCCTATCCATTTAGAATGCAGATTATAAACCTACATCTATATGATTAAAAGATTCAGCTACATGAAATGATAAATTGGCATGGTGAAATGATCCAATATGCACAAAATTATATGAAGTGGAAGACAATGCAAACTATGCTAATGTTAATGAGATTAGAATTCATTCTACATGTTGAATTAAACTATGAAATGCCTGAAGGAGCCATGATCCAACCAAAATTGATGACTAATCCTAAATGCTAAGCTAAAATGCAAATGAAGCTCTAAAAACTCAAGTGAAATTCTGCAGAGTAAGATTATGCAATTGTTCCTTGTTGAAAAGTTGTAAATGGGCCTCAATTTATATATTTTTCCAAGGCATTGGGTGAGTTGGAAACCATGAACAATTGAGATTTGGTCTAAAGAAATCAACGGTGAAGAATGAAAAGGATGGAGAAATCAAGGCAATGGTTCCCTTTAGTAAAACCATCTTGCCAAGTGTAAGAAGGAATCAATTGGAGGATGAAGCCATGTGTCTTGAAGGTTGTTAAATTGTTGAAAGTAAATATCCAATTTATGCAAATAAGAATAATTATTTTCATGTGACACATGCTAAGTTGGAGGGTGAGGTGGAAGGTAGTTAGAGAGATATGTAGAAATGTGACAAATTAGAATTTAAAATTTCAATTTAATGAGAGGGAATTAATTAGAATACAAAAAATTATTTAGATTTGTTTATTTTAATTAAATCATGAAGAGGGTGAGTTAAAATAGAGGAATTAAGAAAATAGGAACTATGTAAATAAATTTGCAATTTATTTAAATAGTAGAAGAATCAAATTTTCATTAATTAAATAATCAATATTTAATTAATATTTTCCAAACCAATTTTTGAGTGTATACGTTTTTCCTCTCTTTGAAGTGATTTTTTTATGCATTACTTCAAAGAAAAATTTATTAGTTCTACTAAAAAATTTATTGATGCCCCAGATAATGATTTTTCAAAAAATTACGATTGTATGCCCCCTAAGGAGATAAATCGATAAATTTGTGATGAAAAGGATTTTTGATGATTTTTGAAAATTTCAATTGATTTATGATGATCATGATCATAAAATCTTGATTTGATGGTATTCCAGTGATTTATCTCCCGATATGAAAGATTGCAAGCTGCCCCAATTAATTGCCTTTCAAAAAAATAAAAGTAAATAAAGCCACCAAAATCACTCCCTTAATTACCTTTATTAAGAGGTACAAAGTGAAAAGTAATTCATTTGTGCAAATTGTGATTTGAAAACTATTTGGAGGGAGAGATCGTTTTGGAGCATCTAAGCAAGATGGTGATCTCTCTACAGCAGCATCGATTCAAGCAGGTACGACGACACAATCGACTAGCAAGATTCAGACCTCTAGTAAGAATTTTGAAACCTCTTTTGTGATTTTTGAATTTATTTCCCATGTTTTTAAATTGGATTTTCAAATTTCAAAATATTTTGGCAATTGCAAATTTTTCTGTGGCTCTTAAACTAGGTATTTTGGCGCTTTCGCCAAAAGTTTCGGTGCTTCAGAGAGATTCTCCACCGCTTCTAGGGTATATAATGGTGCTTTGAATTTTGGCACATCCAACGTCTATAATGGCACTTTGAAGTCGCTCATAGGTTAATTTAGGGTTTTTAGTGCTTTTGCCCCCTGTTTTAGCGCATCGAAGAGATTCTTTGACACTTCCAATGAAATGGCACCTCTACCCATTTCTCCGATGCATCCAATGGATTCCCTAGTGCTTCCACCTAAAATGGTGCTTTAACAATCTATTTTGGCACTTCCAAGACAAAATGAAGATTTTGGTGATTTTCTCCTTGAATTTGTGATGTTTGATCGCATTCAGCTGATGATTAGGTTTTGATGATAGGATAGATGATTTAGTGACCTCATGATAGGTGAGGTACACTAATGATAATGTTGTTTTGACCTCATGATAGGCGAGAATCAAAACAAAATGTTGACGAGATTTGATGAAAATATCAATAGGATTGATAGGTTGATTGATATTTGATGATTGATTGATTTGATGATTTGATTTGATTGATATGCTGATTTACGATGTTTGAAAATGATAGGAGATGGATTTAGATAATCTTCAGTCTCAGGAGTGATTTCCGCTGACATGGGAGATGATACCACAACTATCTCGTGATGAGAGGGATATTATTGAGAGATGTGGTTTGTCTTCACTGATTGATATGCACCAGGTTAGGATTAACCAGGGATTGTTGATGGCATTAGTGGAGATGTGGCATAGCGACCACAACACTTTCCATTTTCCTATCAGAGAGATGACAGTTATGCCAAAGGATGTTTACAAGATTTTGTGGATTCTTGTGGTTGGTGACATTGTGACCTATGACTCGACATAGCAGGGAGGTATAGATGCATTATGTCAGCTTTTCCACAATGATCAGATTGTTGGATGCTAGATGTCATGATTAGAGATATTTTCTAGTGATGTACCTTTGCCTTCCATTCTTGCGGGATTTTTCGATGGCTTCTTATGTCCCGACAAGAGGGCAAAGGAATTTTTCATCGGTTGGGGTTGTACCCTAGAGCAGATGATTTAGTTTGGGACTCAGTTTGCTTGGGGATCCTATTTTCTTGGGCACTTATACCATGATCTACACTAGGTTGTATATCTAGGAGGAGCCAACTTGTCTATCGGGGCTACATTGCTTCAGGTCTAGGCTTGGGAGGATATTGTGGTGACACAGCCAGAGGAAAACATATTTCGACCATTTGGGAGACTATACATCTATGGTTATGCAGGTGCAATTGTCTAGCATAAGCTAAGAAAACTGGAGTATTAGTGATGAGTGCTCGATGACCTAGTGCAGTTACTTAGCGACCATACATGGATTGTGAGCAATGGTCAAAGGATCACTTAGAGCTTATGTACTTCATGAATACCAGATACTTGATTGGACAAACTTAGTATATTATTGAGAGATTCATGTTACTGAGAGTGCTAAGGCAATATGGCAGAGTGTAGGGAATGCTATAGGGATTAGCCCTATATGCCTGCAGATAGCAGGATATGACTTAGTGGGGTCCTACAATATCCTATGATGCTACTTGTGATGAGTATCTACACTTACAGCTAGTGATATGGGACTATCATCCAGAGATTTTTGAGGGGTACATGAGCGAGGAGTATATAGTATACTTTGGTCATCATCCATTCCTGAGACCTTTGAGTCTCGATGAGCCTATGCCAGCCTTTGATGATGATGAGGACAGATCATCTAGATGGTGATGAGGTAGAGGTGATGGAGGTGGTGAGGAGGGAGAGCATGGAGATGAGAGTGAGGATGATGATGGAGGGGATGATGGAGGTGATGACGGTGGTGGAGGAAATGGAGGAGTTGGTGGTCATCCTAGTTTCCATGCTAGAGTGGCTCGCAAGAGGCGATCCTTGGTGGCAGCATCACAACAGTGGGTACAGATACATTTTCCTTCTCAGTAGCAATAGTCATAGATCACTGCTTTGCACACACAGGTTCAAACTATTCAGGGGCAACTGACATAGTTACAGGGGAAGTTATAGACATAGATGGAGTTGTTGACTCAGGTGTAGGCACAACTTCTACAGGTCCAAGGACAAATTCAGATAGTGATATTTGAGAGGGATGTTGCTCGATAGCAGCTAGCATAGGTACAAGGCCAGGGATAGGTACAAGGACAGGTTGTAGCATTGACCACTGAGAGAGATGCTTTGAGATGATAGGTTGAGTAGGTAGAGGCCATTACTAAGAGGTTACAATAGGTTACTACAACCATGGGAGCTATAGATTATTTTAGGGAGATACGCCACACTTCTCAGGAGCTTCAGTTTTATAGGGATCGATATCATAATTTGGTCCCACCTGAGTGGCAATAGAGCTTTACCTGATTTTGGACTAGCAGATCTCAGTCTTGGACAGTGAGCATGGGTGTGACACAACCATTACCAGGGGATCAGAGGGATCCAGGTACAGGGACCTCTGGTGCAACAGGGGGTATGGGTTCAGTGAGGCCAACATCGTTGGGAGGCAACACTACATAGTTTCAATCATTTTATGCTATGCCATGATGTATACACTGAATTTTGATGATATCACCCTTCGATGTTGTATTTCTTGAAATTTAGATATCCTTGTACATTTGACATATTTTTGAGATATATATGCAATGTTGATGATGATCCTATGTGTTTATGCATTGATTTATGATGGATGCATTTAATTTCCATGTCCTATATGTTATGCGATATTTGATGATGATGATATTATATGCCATGGATGCAATATGTGTTATGATCCTATGGTTTTATACAAATGTCTACATGTTATTATTTTTGTATTTTTCTGGTGCAATGATGTATGGTGTATGATATGCAAGATGATGTTAATGCAAGGATGAATGATTCTAATAATGAATGAATGTATATGGTCATATGGATGTATGATAAGCATGGTAACTTATGTTTTGTATTTTTTTGATGCAAATATTATGATCTAATGCATGTATGTAATGAATGAATGATTATTTTACATATGTTGATGCCTAGGATGTATGACTAGATGCATATGGATGAAAATGATATCGTCAATGCATTTACTTTTCCTAGATTTTTCATAATGCAAATATATGGTTAATGACCTAAATGAATGCCTAGATGATATGATAATTCTATGATTGATGTCCTAATGCTTATGTCTCTAAATGATATTTTTGTTTATGTCAAATGTACTCAATCTATTAATGATAAAAACATCAACCTTAGAAAAATATATAAATTCCATTACAACAATCAAATATGAATGCAATCTAGCTATGCAATCCTAATAATGACATTCCAATGATTTATCGTGCTTATTGTCATCATTGAGCCATTAAAAATGTTGAAAGTGAGTACAAACATCAATGGTATAATTGAACCATGATGACCTGAGTACTACTTTCATGATGTTGATAGTGCAAGTTAGCACAAGCATCCAAGTACAATTAGACCATGATGACCTGAGCATTCCTTGCGTAAATAGACAAGAGCTAACTATTTTCCTATGTGAATCCAAAATATCATCAATGATACTTTGTAGAGCACATCCTGCGATGATTCTCATAGTAATAATGACTAACTCATAGGCAACAAACAAAGAAAATATCATTCTCAATCATAGCTTTTCTAGTTCTTTAACATCCTTGAATTGCTCCTAAGAAATGATAACATCAATCACAATGCAAAAAAATTGAAAACTTGTGTGAAAGTGGTAAAACCATGATTTAGAATAGCATCATCCTTGTAACCATGATTTTTTGTTGTTTTTGGGATTTTTCAATTTTCTAATTTTTAGGTGTTTTCTGAGATTTTGACCAAGGAACTAACCTAAAGACCTATCCTAGGTGTCTCGAGTGCTGATCAAAGGTAAGCCTTTCTTACATTATACACACAGAGACCACATTGTTCGACCAACTCGACCGATTTACAACACCGGGATATAAACAGACACTTAATTACAATGAAATGCGATAATGCAATTCAACAAAGTGACTTTGTTTTTATATTTTTGACCTTTTTAGGGATTTTCTGACGTGACAAGGATATTTGATATGTTTTTGATGGTGATTGATGTTCCATGTTTGATTTCACTATGATCAATTTTTTTGATGTGTTTGTCCTCCTGCTGTTTGTCTATTGATTTAAGCTCAAGATTTGTTGCCCCCAACGAGGTCAGGATTTTTCCCCTAGTGGAAACAAGCCAGTTTATCATGGATATGTACAATGTTCCAGAAGCTCAAGTGAGACATAACCAACATAACAAGGTATGTACATGCAGCTCAAATGAAGGATGCAGATGGTAACTATACCAAGCCAGTGATCAACATATGTTCCCATAGAGGAAGAAGCCAGCCTATCACAAATAGCACCTGTTTCTAGGTTTTCACCACTTGCTTTTACTGCACTTTTCCATATTTTTAGATTTTTTTTTTATCTTTTTGATTTTTCACTTTTTTTTTGTATTTTCTCTTTTTTTGATTTTTTTGTATTTTTTTTTAGTATTTTTGATCATTTTTTGTACTTTTTTTTTTTATTTTTGCATTTTTGATCTTTTTTTTTGTTGTTGCCAAGATGCCCATTTTCCAGGTTTTCATCAAGGCAGCCATTTTTTCAAGACATTTTCTAATGTTTTTGGATTTTTTCAGGACTTTTACAGATGTTTTTGGATTTTTTCAGGGCTTTTATAGATGTTTTTGGATTTTTTTAGGGCTTTTTACCGATGCAGCGGTTGAATTATGCATAAAATTTCTTGAGATGAAGACTATTCATGGGTTCCTCAAATTGATCTCCTTCTAGCATAGACAACTAATATGCTCCTGAGCCAGAAACTGATACAATGACAAAAGGCCCCAACTAATTTGGTTCAAATTTTCCTTTCTTCTCTCTTCCTTGCTAATTGCGTGGGTTTTCCTTCAACACTATGTCACCAACTTGGAAAGTTCTAGGTTTGACCTTGTGGTTATAATTTCTGAACAGTCATTGTTGGTGGGATTTCAGGCGATTCATTGCATGTTGGTGTTGCTCATCTAATAGTTCTAGTTCTTGTAACCTAGAGACCCGGTAGTCTTCATCAGGGATGATACCTTTTAAGGAAACTTAGAGTGATGGTATTTCAACTTCAATAGGTATAATGGCCTCAGACCCATATGCCAAAGCATATGGTGTAGCTCTTGTTGGTGTACGAATATTGGTACGGTACACCCACAAGGCAGGGTTTAACTGGATATGTCAATCACATCCCACATCATTGACAGTTTTCTTCAAAATCTTCAGAATAGTCTTGTTGGAAGCCTCTACTTGACCATTTCCCTAGGGATTGTTGTCAATAGATTTGCACCCTCCTGAATGCAAAATTCAACAACCTAGTGAAACACGGAAACCTCCTTCAGATGTGGGTGATCTGAGTGAAGAAAGAATCTCCAGAGTGATTTGGTTCTCTGAATGATAAATCCTATTCTAAAAAAACTTCTAAGAAAAGGGATAAAAGGATGACTAAAATCAAAACTTAAAACTACTGATGGTTAACTTGTTATGAAATTCAAACATTCACACTCACAATAGATTTTCTATCACGATGAATCTCACAATCCCACTAACACATACTTCCATCAATATTTTGCATGAAGATTCCTAAATGAAATACAACAAGCAACTTGAAACTATGCAATTTTGAAAACACAACTTATAATAGCAAGACATAAAAGGATTTTGATTTGAACCATAAAGACATCAAATTGTTATTATAAAACTGAGATAGAAATGAGAAGGAGAATATTGCTGCTTTATTAAAACTAAAAGAGTGAATAATTCTGAACTGAGTACAAAAGGGCTCACAAACTCAAAATGTGTATGATCAAGAACTTCAAATCTAAACTAAGAAGGAGAGCTAAAAAGACTAAGTCTTTTCAAAGATATCACTCTCAAGAAACCCTAATCCAAGCTCACAAAGAAGCTCAAGGAAAAAAGCTTCAAACTACCTCAAAAAATTGCATAAAAGCAGAAAAAAGCATATTGCTTTTATGATCAAACTGTCAAGCCTCTAAAAATAGGATGAATCTACTTTAAAAGCTAGAAAAACACCTTATCTCTCCAAGATAAGACTCAAATCCGACCAAGAGAAGAAGTCAACAAAAATCTACTAAAAATAGAAAGAAATCATAAAACAATTTATAAAAGATTGCTTTACAATTCTGCTTTACAGGATTGCAGATTTTATAATTTATCTATTTTTTGCAACTAAAGATTATAAAATATTTTGCAAAAAGAATTATCAATTCATCAATACAATGTTTTATTTTTCTCAAAAAAATCATAAAAATATTAGTGTATAATTATTCTCTCATTAAAATCTCCAATTGATTTCTCTAAAATCAATCAAAATAAAAACCCTAAGACATGATATTATCCTTAAGTCATATGATACTCATTATTCAAACTTTAATTGACTTTCTTAAAATCAAATATCTAAGGTATAGGCATCCTTCACACTCCACTAAGGCAAAGGTATTATTCACCATAAAATTCTCTAAGTCCATCGCCTCCTTCAATACAAATAACCCTAAATCCTAGGAAGGCAACTCCATCATTCCTCTAAGCTTGACTTAGGCATATAAAATTTTGGCGACCAAACATATACTTCAGATTTTAATAAATCATAAAGCAAGGATTACCCAATTCGAAATTCCCATGTGCTTTTGACCGAATATTCCAGATAATGATAAGGTTGGCTTGAATTAGGGCATGAGAAAAAGATGCCAAACCCTAATAATGATTCATTTTGCAAATGATCACTATTGAAGAAAAATGAGCTCTTCTTGAGAGCATGCCGCCATGATTGAGTTGAAACTGGACTTCGTATGCTTTGAGAAACTTTAGTTTTCCTTCTGACAATCGGAACTTCATCTGGGTAAGCTTGATCTTCTTTGTATCATAGTTCTTTTTCTTTATTGAAAGAACAAAAAGAACCAAGAGGCTGCGACCTACTCATGGTTGTTTCTGATTTCTTTTACATTTATGTGCTTCTTCCTTTCTTGGCCGACCTGTATGAGCTCGGGCTTCATCTGAAAGCTTTATGAGAGAGCTCACTCGAGGGTTATCTATCTCTTTCTACATGAGGTGAGCCTCTTGATCTATAACTTCTATGACCTTAACCGCGGCTAAAAAATGTATCTAATGCATTTATTTTTTCTCTCTCTATTCACTTTAAAGAGCTTGAGTTGTGGCTTAAGTCTTTTTCCTTCCTCTATGTTCCTTGTCTTCACTGGCCGCCCACGCGAGCTTGAACTGGATACTTTGTTTGGAGTTTTGAGACTTTGACATGGGTCTAGCCGTGCCATAAGCATTCTCCTATAGACTTAAAGTGGTGAGTTACATTTAAAATATATACTCTCTCCTTTAGAAAGCTTGACCACCTTTACTTGAAATTCTATGGCCATGTACAGGCCGCCACATATGTATCATAGAAAGCATATTTAGAGATTTTGGGCTCGACCCAAAACAAGAAATCCACCTTCTTGTGTATTTGAAGACATATCCACATATGGGTATCATGAAAATTTGAATAAAACTATATTTTCCTTATTCTGAAACTCAACCCACCAAAGGAAACTCGCCCTTTTATGTTTTTTCTATTTTATGTAAAAAACCCCATATGGGTTAGCTCTGAAAGCTGCAATTTTTGTGCTTAAAACTAAACCCCAAATGCGGGTAAATGAGAAATAAAATCTGCACATTCACTTTCATCTAAGTTATGGGATTGACCCATCATGGCTGGTGATTTCCTTAGAAATTTGTTGAAAAGAAACTCACATGGGTAAGCTGGAAAAACTATGTTGTCTTTAATATTCATTAGCTTGACCCATTATTTCTTATTTCTACATTTTACTTGCAACTCATAAAGTAACTCATTTGTGATATGGAAAGTCTTCTCAAATCTGCACTTTCAAATAACTATGTAGAATCTGAGCTTCTTTTAGCATCATTCAGCATATAAGTGTTCAGAAACTTAGAAAATATGTGTCACTCCATCACACAGGCATACCACAATATGACAAAACTGATAGTTCGTTCAACCACCTTCTTACATCTGCACCTTCAACATACCTTGTTAAATTATTTCCACATTCCTATACTTGTCTCTTATGAAGAAAAGAACCACGGTCCATGAGTGCTGGAAATGTATCTGCTATTTGCATTACTTACATGTGTACTTCATGCTGTTATTCTTGAGATAGAACTTGTCATGGCTAAATCAGCAAATCACATATTTAATCTACCATGAACTCTTGCTTTTTGTTTTGTACTTATGTAGAAATTTTAACTGAAGCATTGTATTTCTAAGGACTGCACTTAATTGATTAATTCAGTGCATTTCGAGTGTATGATTAACACTTCAGGAACACCCTCTGGAATGAGCATTTCTCACCTCGAAACCCCTAATGTTGTATTTATATTACCAGTCACACTGGAACTTGTTATTCATTTATTACTCGAATGCATTGTTTGTTATTTCACATTATTGAGCTTCAACCTGGTACTCTTCATGCATTTTTATGCTCCTCTTAACAAACTGTTCTTTAAATCTGCTCTCTTTCATGATGAAAATCAAAACAAATCCCTTCACTAAGGCATAATGTATGCCTGTTCACTATCCTTGGCTTGTGAAAAGAACACTGATGAACTAAAACTTTGCATGACATATGATCATGATGAACAAATACTGTAGCAAAAAAATGTGAACCATTTATGACATCTGATATAATGATACTTAGTTAAGTGTCTAAGTGAATTAAACTCACTATTCACCTGTAGCTCTCAGAAAGCATTAACTTGATTGTTATGAATGCACAGTTGGTTTAGTAGCTCGATAGATAACTATGCTTTACTCTTTCAGTTGCATATCATTTCTTTTAATGAACATGATGATGTAATCTTTAAATCAGCCCAATTATAATGAATAAGGGAAGCATGCTGAGCTCTACCCTGGTGGGAGCCCGTTTTTCTCCACATGCTTGGTCTTTGAATAATGATCAGCATCATGATTTTACCTATACCTGCACAAGGAAACAAACAATGTTAGCATAAAAAGAAAAATATGATGATCATATTGATGTTTCTCCATCAGCTCATTTCTTCTATACTTATTTGACTGTTTCAGTGAATGATTAATAGTAGGCTACACTATTGTTGGTGACTCATATAGGTTTCTTCATAATCGGAGCCTCTGACATCCCCCTCTTTTCTCTTATAGGTTGACAGAACTCGAGAAGACAAAGGTGCACCAATCATCATTGACCATCAGCCAAAACAGGCAATGATGATTATGTCATTTACTTATGTGATTTTTCTTTCACATCTTCCATAGTGTAGTGTACTATTAATGGTGCATTGTGACAGTCACATCCACATCTTGTGTGGATATTTGATTTCATCTTTATGCTTTTCATTTGAAAAGAAAATGCATTTCAATGCAATGTTTGTAATGTCATTCTGACTCTTGCAATCAAATGAAACTATGTAAATATGAATTATTCCATGAAATAAATGAAAGCATTTAGAATGCTCTATTGTTTATATGCTCAATTATGTACTTCATTCAATTCTAGAATATTTGAATAGCACTCTGAAATTCAGCTCTCTCTTCTTAATGCACAACTATCACTTAATGAATAATGAACATGATGCAAACAACACTTAAACATAATCTACAATTTCACCTTAAGCTATAATAATGTTCAGCCAGCTCCACCAATCGAGCTATGGTGAAAAATTGGTAACAGGGATAATATGGTGTAGAGAAGCGGTGTTGAATATTGAACTTCTCAAATAATTCTTGCATGTCTTGATTTTTGAACGGTCTTCCATTGTCAATGACTATGGATTGGGGAATGCCATATCTACAAATAATGTAGTTGAGGATGAATGATGAAATCTACTTTCCTATGATGTTGGTTAAAAGAACAGCCTCAATCCACTTCGTGAATTATTTTGTAGTTGTGATGATAAACTTGTGTTGATTTGATGAAGATGGATGAATTTGACCAACAAGATCTAGTCCCCACTAACAAAATGGCCATGTGGATGCAAAAGGTTGAAGTCCTTGTGCTGGTGTGTGGACGAGATTGCCATGAATCTGACATTTCTTCACAAACTAGAAAGACTCTTTTTCCATAGTTGGCCAATAATATCATAAACAAAGAAGTTTCTTGGCTAAGGTTACGACACCTGAATGTGTTCCCCAGACACCCTCATGGACTCCTCGAATTCCAGACATCATAAGAGAGTTCTTTCAAGACCTCATTGGTATATTACATCTTCTATAAGTGTATGTCGAGTGGCTCGGCAAATGAGATTGCATTTTTGGTTTCGTGACAAGTCAGGTGGAAGAGTGTTATCTTTCAGGTAGGTATAAATCTCACTATAGATTGAGGTGTTGGTATCGAATAGGTGGTAGATGACATGGGATTCAGTACTGTCATAGGCAAGGGAAAATAATTGTTCCACCAAGAACTCGTAATGGCTTCTTTTCTCTAGAATTTGTAACAAGGAAGTAATAGTAGCCATTGCATTAGTGGCTTTATTGTCCACTCTTGAAATTTTTTCAAATTTGATATCCACAAAATATTTCTTGAAATCATCGAACATTCTCTTGTAAGGCATCATTTTTTATCCCTTGTTTGATAATCATCATTGACTTGATTAATGACTAACTAAGAATCTCCATACACTTGCAATTCTAGGACTTTCCACTCTACTGCTTTCTTGATTCCAATGATTAATGCTTCATACTCTGCCATGTTGTTGGTACAAGGGAACATTAGTCTATATGATTTTTGTATGGTATGTCCCTGGGGAGTGAAAAATAGAATTTTTGCTCCTGATCTATGTTGGGTATGTGATCCATCAAAGTATAGTGTCCACTATCTTGTAGCCAAGGTAAGAACATTAACATCTAGAAATTCAATGTGTAAAGGATGATTATCTGGTAATGATGCCTCTGCTAACTGGTCAGCAATCGCTTGTCCTTTTATTTCCTTCCTATATACATATTGGATATCAAATTCATTGAGTATCATGACCCATATCGCTAATCTCCCTATTAGGTTTACTTTGCTGAGGAGATATTTGAGAGGATCAATTTTGGCTATCAACTTGATGGTGTGAGTTAGCATGTAGTGTCATAGCTATAGAGTAGCAAATACTACTGCTAGATAGGCCTTTTCATTGGAGGTATAGGTGATCTGATAGGCATTTAACATCCTACTGATGTAATAGATTGCTCATTCTTTTCTTGTTGAATCTTCTTGTGCTAATAGGGCTCCTAATGATGTCTCTATTTTGGAAGTATACAATAGTAGTGGCTTCCCTTCTGTTGGTGGTACAAGGACAAGCGGATTCATTAAATATTGCTTTAAATGGTTGAAGGCTCCTTCACATTTCTCATCCCATCAGAAGGAAACATTTTTATGCAACAGATGAGTGAAGGGATGGGTCTTGTCAGCCAACTGTGAAATGAATCTACAGATTGATTGAAACCTCTCTTGTAGAGAATGGAGTTGACTAATATTCTTTGGTGGTGACATTTCCACAATAGTTTTGACTTTGGTTGGATCTACCTCAATCCCTTTTTCTGATACTATGAAACTTAGGAGTTTTTCTCACATCACTCCAAACACACATTTCTTGGGATTTAGCATTACATTGAATTTCTCCAATTTGGTGAAATTTTTATCTAGGATCTCCAAATGTCCTTCCCTGGTATATGATTTGGCTAATAAATCATCCACATAGTCTTCCATGAAAATATGCATCATATCATGAAAAATTGTTGTCATGGCACATTGGTAAGTAGCTCCTACATTCTTCAAGCTGAATGGCATAACATTCCAATAGAAGGTTCCCCATGGACAAGTAAATGCTGTTTTATCTTGATCTTCTAGGGCTATTTTAATTTGGTTATACCCAAAAAAGCCATCCATCAATGATAGCATGCCATGTCTTGTCGTCAAGTATACTATGATATCTATATTGGGTAGAGGAAAATCATCCTTAGGACAAGCTTTGTTAAGATCTTAGAAATATATGCAGATGTGAATGTTTTTGTTAGGCTTTGAAACTGGTACTATATTGGAGATCCACTCAACATAGTCAATGGGTATGATGAATCCTACGTCTAACAATTTCTTAAACTTTTCTTTTACCAATAATACGATATGGGGGTACATTTTTCTCAACTTATGTTTGACTGGTTTCACTCCTAGAGGTAATGATATATGATGCATGATGAGTTTTGGATCAATTCCTGACATGTCTGCATATGCCCAAGAAAATTTGATTTTTTTTTCTATGAAAAAATTGAGAAAGCTTGGATTTTCCTATTCCATCAAAGATGCTGCTAGATGGATATTCTTCACTGTCTCTTCATTGCTGATGTTGACAGACTATGTGGATTCAATCATGAATTTTGATCTTTCCTGAAAATGTTCTAGGAGGTTATCAAATATTCCATCCTTTGATGCCTCATAGAGGTTTTTGCCATCAGATGTGCTCTTTGTTTTTACTTTTTTCCAAATTTGGTAATGCCATTGAATGGTTTTCAATATTAGATCTATTTATTATATTATTCATTTTGCAGCTAGAAAATTTGATACTCCCTTATGTGGAAGCCTTGGTATCATGTTCATTGGTGGAGTCTGTTTCGGGATCATTGGAATAGAGGAATGATGGTGTTATCATTTAAAAATGTAGGGATGTCAAATGGTTTGGTTAGATCCCAATCTATGAGCTCAGGATGTACCAAGGGTAAGGTTAGAAATGCTAAGGGTTTGGATAGTGGTGTCTTCTATTAATCCAATAGAAAAATTGAGATCTAGAAGGTAACTCTCTTTTGAATTATCTATTTCACTCATAGTTTAATCATCCTCACTAGAATCATCAAGGTGTTGCGATCCAAATTTAAATGGTCTCAAACCTGACCCTTGTCCCTCTTCGACTAGGGGTGTATATTTATGTACCACATCAATATCCTTTTCATGAAATCACTCTTCTAATAGTGAATCCCACTCATATTCATTGGAATTAGTCTCATGCTCTTCGTTGGCTTGTAACTGTAGGATTCTTTCAACCACCTTTTCTTTTGTGTCCTCTTTATAGCCCAGTCTAGTCTCATCTTTTGGATTGATTAAAAGTGGTTGAATTGGTTCTACAATTCCCTCTTTTCTTTTACCCACGGGGTCTTTCCCTTCATATCCCATCTTTTCCAAGATAGTGAAACCTTTTCTATATTGAGTTTTCTGTACAGTGGCAGTTACTACTTGGGGTTCTTCTTTATCTTTATAAAGCCAATTTAGAACATCATTGTCTTCTGCTTCATCAAACTTGGTTCTTTCTTTTATGAACCGTCCATCAAATTTGGTGATTGGTTGTAGGGTCTGTTGTGTTGATGTAAAGGGTTGTCCATAGACCTTTGGAGAAGAAAAGTGTGAAAGACACAGGGACCATCCAAATAAGTATTCACCAACACCTTTGTCTTTGAATTGGATGTTTTCATCAAACTGTTTTGACAAGGAATTCAATTGGACTTCAAGATTTGAGGATGTGGATGGAGCAACTTCTTCTTTCTTCTCATACTGTTTATATGTGGAACTGAATTGGCTTTCATGATTTGTGGAAGTGACCAATGGTTTCGATGAGGAAATTGACTGGCACTGCTCATTGGAAGTAGTGGAAATGGAAGCTTTTCTATTATGAGGTACAAAGATATCTTGGACATATTTTAGTGTATTGGAATACTAAGGACTATTTGAATCATCTAAAATGGTGATTTCCTGGCCACCACAAGGAAATTTTAGACATTGGTGATATGTTGAAGGGACCGCCTGCATTTCATGGATCCATGGTTGACCCAATAGTATGTTATAGGTCAGATCCTTGTCTAAAACTTGAAAAATTACATCTTTTTGGATTGGTCCCACTTGTATGGGAGGATGATTAATCCCTATGAAGCTCTTTCCTCATCATCATATGCTTTTATTATAATCTTTTTCTTTGAATCAATTGCATTCTCAGAAAATCCCAAGGCACGAACAAGTTTTAAAGTACATATATTTAGGCTAGCTCCTCCATCTATTAGGATGCATTTGACACAATGTTTATGGATTAGGACTTCGATATGGAGAGCAACATTATGGGGATGAGAGATGGATGTGTCATCATTTTCAGAAAAGGATAGGCAATGTGGCACAGTTAAATGTCCCACCATGACTTCGAATTTTAAAACTTCCAGATTCGTTGGCACCATTGCATCCACTAGGGATTTTTCTAAGATCTCTTTGTGGGCAGATGAAATCTTGAGCAATTCCAATATTGATATTTGTGTAGGAATATTTTGTAATTGGTCCACTATGTTGTATTGATTGGATGATGTTATGGATGTTTTAGATGAACCTCCTTTTAAGACATATTTGTCATGTGCTTTGGTGGTTGCATTCACTGGTACATTATCTTGTTTCCCATTGATTTTCATGACATTAATTTGAGTATCATTCACATTCATGTTAGGGTTGGTGTCATTGATTCGATTTCCAAGGATAACAATGTCATGTTCTTGTTCAATTGGAACGTCATAAATCAGATTATCATTCATGGTAATGTTTTGGAAATCATTGGTTTCAACAGTATTCATTTGACTTTCTGTTGCTGAGATATGATTTATGACAGTATCATGGACATAGTTTACATTATTTTCCTTTTTATTTGTTGTAGAGGATTCCCCTTTTTTGTAGTTCGGTAAGGGATTTTTGAATGCTCTGTGATCTGCATTTGTTTGGAGTACCTCTATTCGTATGATTTTGGCATCTATCAAGTCTTGTATTTTATGTTTCAATTGCATGCAGCTATTCGTTATGTGACCTTTGCATCAATGAAATTCACAATAATGGGCATCATTCCACCATGACAATTTTACTTTAGGTTCAAACCCTCGAGTGTCAGGTAGTGTTATGAGGTTATTCTCAAGAAGTTCCCTCAATGCAGATTAATGTGATTGACCCAAAGGGGTGAATTTCCAGTGGTTTGATTGTGTTTGATATGGTGGAAATTTCGATGGTGTGTTAATTTGATTATGACTGCTTTGATTGTTGGATGAGGAGATATTTTGATTAGTTCCTTGATTGATGTTTTGATCTACCTTGGTTGTGGTTCTTGACAAGTTAAAGATGGGTTTGGCATTATGTGTTTCAACATTACCATTGTTGGCATTCTTGTTCCTTGTCCAAAATTTGGGTTTTTCATTGTTATGATGGTTAGATGAACTAGCATTGTTTGATCCTTCATTGTGAATTGTCAATACCCCTCTTTTGACTAAGGCTTCTTCAATTTTAACATCGTTTTCTACCATCTTCTCAAAGCTAGAGGGACATTGCAATTGCAATCTATAGCTCTTCTCATTGTTAAGGTTATCAATAAAGATTTCCATTTTTTCTTGTTCAAGTATGGGACAAGCATAACGAGCAAATAAACTTCTCCACCTTTGAAGGAATATGATAAAATATTCTCCTTGTTTCTATTTGGTATTACAAAGATCCTTCATGGTTATCTCATGTGCAATGTTATAGGAATATTGTGTGATGAATTTGTTGACAAGTTCTTGGAAGGATTTTATGCTTGGTTGTAACTTCGAGAACCATTCCATGCAATGACCCCCCAGACTATGAGGAAAGTGTCTCATTAAGTATGTGTCCTCATGACCGAATTCAAGACTCATTGTTCAAAATTCTCACACATGGTCTATAGGGTCCGATTTACTATTATAATTGTCGTATTTTGGAAATTCACAATTTTGAGGAAATGGTATCATGTTTAACCTTCTATCAAAGGGATAGGGACAAATATCTTATAATAAGTATCTTTTTGGAGTCCCACCTTGAATATCTTGGAGTTGTTGATGAAGGTTTTGCATTTGATTTGTCAAGGTAGCCATTTGATTGGCAGTAAGTGTTTCAATTTCAATTTTCTTTGGGATACTCTTCAATTTGTTAACATCAAAGTCGTTAGGTAGCTTAGCCCCTTGGTTGGCTAACATCAAAAGGTATTTCTCCCCATGTTTTTAAAATATTTTTTCTAGGAATTTGTGGAATTTGGGGTCTTGATTTGCTTGTTCGACATCTTCTTCTATTATCTCCTCTGTTTCATTTTGGGAAATCTTATGAAAAGGATTTTCTTCTAGTTCAGCCATAATGTTTGGAGATTCACTTTCCTTGTCCTTAAGTTTTTGTTTTTGGGACCTTGTTAAAATGGGCATAAAAGTGACTAAGGTTTTGCTAAATTTTGATCGTTATTTGATAATGCCAATGAAATACCTGGGTTGAATAGAACAATGAATTCTATTGATGTAACCAAGGTGACAAAATTTGATACAAAGTGTATTGTTTCAATGATGAAGGATAAAGACCTTGATAGGGAAACTCAACTTCAATGATGAAATTTGGGTGTTGTTGATGATGGGCACTTTTAGGTGTATGATCAAAGTTTAGGTAAAGTTATTTCACTTGAATAGGTCAATTTTAACAAACTTTTGGAATCTAAAGGACAATTCCAAACTTGAGGAGATTTTGAAATTTTCGTTCCAATTGCAAAATGGTGAGAAATTTCCTTTCTAGACAAGATGTTTGAATCTTTGGAAGAGTCTTGGGTTTTGGAAATAATAAAATGAATACAAGCCAAGGTTGTTCTTGGAAGCTTTTCTATAAAAATTGAAGAGCAATTTGTCCCTAAAGTCATAAAGCACGGAAAGACATTTTTGACAATCCTTTGGACTAAGAGGTATGGGTTTTGGTTTTCAAATTTTAATCTTTCATGAAGTCATTGGATGAAAATCATGTTTAGACTCTTGTCAAGGCTAAAAATGACTCTAGACTAGAAAAATGTTTGAATTCTGGTTTCGAGATGGCAAATGGGAATTGCATTCAGCTCTCTATTTTTCGGGTTTTTTTTTTGGAAGCATCATTACCATGGGCGGAAGTGCCAAAAAAGGTAGAAGCGCCACATAAAAGCTTATAGGAACCACATAATGGCTTGGAAGTGCCACAAAAGTAGGTAGATGCACCACAAAAAAGGGTCAAAGTGCCACAGAATGGCTAGGAGGCACCAAAATTTTGGGTAAAAGTGCTAGTAAATAAGATGGAAGCACTAAAACAGAGGGTGAATGCACTGGAAAAGTTGGTGAAAGTGCTACAGAAAGCAACAAAAGCACCAAACAGAGTATGCAATAGTTTGTTTCTAGTTTGTTTGATTTTTTTGGTTTTTGGTCAAATGATGGTTTGTTCCAGATGACGTATTTTGAATCATAGTTTCTTTTGTTTTTCTAGTATGTAAAGTTTCGTTTGAGGTTTATTTTTAGAAAAATTTGACAAGCACAATCAAACACAATGTACATTCCCCAGGGCTATGATGGACTATATTCTCTTGGATTCCACGTGGGTTTTACCCCAACCGCACTTATCTTTAGCTGATGAATTCAGAATCTTGGCCACACAGGCTCCCCCTTACATTGCACTCTCTTCTCAGGTCAACCAAGCTTCTAGCCTCCATGAAACTCCCATGGCAGACTGATCATCTCTACTAAATATTGTGAGAATGTGGATGCCTTCACACCGACCGGTCTTATACCAAGAGAATAGATAAAAGATTTGGCCAATTCTAAAACAAGGGTTCTAGTAAGAACTTTCCATTCATAGGAGTTGACCCATCAAGGCGAGAGACCATTTTCTACCCTTCTCGTCAGAGCCAACCATGTGATATTGGTGTTTACTCCAATATCTACATTTATATCCCATCTAGAAATACTCTTGGCTTTAGAGTGTTACCAGTTGAGTTGTTCCCTTGGGTGAGTACTGTTTCCCCAAGGCAGGCCCTCTAGGATAAAAAAAAGTGAGAAAGTATACCCACAGTTCAATCCTCTTTATTCCGCATGAATAAAGAGAGAACCCTCACCATATATCCTACTCACACTCATAGATTAACAAAGAATGGTTCTGGCTTTTTGGTCACCCAGTAAAGGGGAGAGCATATGCTTACCATTCCAAACACACCACAAATAAATGAAAAAGGAGTTTGGCTTTTTGGTCACCTAGTTAAGGGGAGATCATATGCCTACCCTTCCAAATAGGTAGTAAACATGATGTTCATTCCTTTCTAATTAATCTATGTTCCTAATTTAAGCAAGAAGGAAAGACATTAAATCTAGCCCCTGCATCAAATTCATTAGTAGTTTATCATAGATTTTCTTTGGCAAGCATTCTGGAGTTTCAGCAAGGTCTTTGACAACATTTTATGTAATCTACAAAACAAAAATACCAACATTAGTTTTCATTTTTGGGAAAAATTACAAAAAAAAATGAAAGTGCCAAAACATTAAGCAAAAGTGCCAAAACAATAGAGGCCCAACAAAATTAAGTAAAAGCGCCATAGAATTTGGTCAAAACACCACAAAAAATAGTCAAGGCACCACAAAAACTCCCTGAAGCACCACAAGATGGCTTGGAAGAGCCAGATAAATGCTTTGAAGCACCAAAACAGTCGGTGTAAGCACCAAATAATTTTTTGTAAGCACCAAAAAATTATGCGGTTGTGCCAGTAAACTACTCGTCTGAGCCTATAAAAACAAATCTTCTAGAAAATGTTAAAATAATAGGGGCTAGGCCCAACGGTGGGCACCAATTTATGTGTGTATTAAAATATGCATGAATTATATTAAAACAAACACACACACTGAGATGGAAAGTATTACATTAAAGAATCTATCTAAATCAAACATAGTTTAACAACATATTTCTTTAAAAACTTTGCATCCTCCTCTAATATTAAATGTCTTGGAAATTTGTGCTCTCAGATCTTATTCCTGCACAAATCCCTGAAATTTCATCTAAGAAAAGAGTAGCCTATCCATTTACAATGCATATTATAAACCTACATCTATATGATTAAAAGATTCAGCTACATGAAATGATAAATTGGCATGGTGAAATGAGCCAATATGCACAAAATGATATGAAGTGGAAGACAATGCAAACTATGCTAATGTTAATGAGATTAGAATTGATTCTACATGCTGAATTAAACTATGAAATGCCTAAAGGATCCATGATCCAAACAAAATTGATGACTAATCCTAAATGCTAAGCTAAAATGCAAATGAAGCTCTAAAAACTCAAGTGAAATTCTGCAGAGTAAGATTATGCAATTGCTCCTTGTTGAAAAGTTGTAAATGGGCCTCAATTTATATATTTTTCCAAGGCATTGGGTGAGTTGGCAACCATGAACAATTGAGATTTGGTTTGAAGAAATTGATGGTGAAGAATGAAAAGGATGGAGAAATCAAGGCAATGGTTCCCTTTAGTAAAACTATCTTGCCAAGTGTAAGAAGGAATCAATTGGAGGATGAAGCCGTGTGTCTTGAGGGTTGTTAAATTGTTGAAAGTAAATATCCAATTTATGAAAATAAGAATAATTATTTTCATGTGACACATGCTAAGTTGGAGGGTGAGGTGGAAGGTAGTTAGAGAGATATGTAGAAATGTGACAAACTAGAATTTAAAATTTCAATTTAATGAGAGGGAATTAAATAGAATAAAAAAAATTATTTAGATTTGTTTATTTTAATTGAATCATGAAGAGGGTGAGTTAAAATAGAGGAATTAAGAAAATAGGAACTATCTAAATAAATTTACAATTTATTTAAATAGTAGAAGAATAAAAATTTCATTAATTAAATAATCAATATTTAATTAATATTTTTTCAGACCAATTTTTGAGTGTATACAATATATATTTAAGGTTTGTTGCTTTTATTTATTTCTTACAAGCTTAGTTTTTTTGCTTTCTTATTTTTCCTTTTTTCTCTTTATATTTTTTGTTGTAATCTTTAAACTTGGTTAAATAGATAATATATCCTTTTTATATATTTATTTTCCTTGGTTTAATTGTTTTTTCTTTTTATATAGTTTACCTATGTTTTTTTTTTTTAATTTTCATCTTCTTTTTATATGAAAGATGAAGAATTTATTGATATGTATTATTTATCTTCTTTCATTCTTTTTTTAGTATCATTTTTTCTTAAGCCTTTTATCTTTTAAGTTTCCTTTTTCATTTTCTATCTCATTTGTTTCGTAGTCTTTGATTTAGCTCTTATGTTATATTTTATTTGTTTTTATTGATGATTTTATTTGGTTCTTCAATTAAAAATATATAACAAGTTCATAAATAATATGTTCATATTATAAATAATATATCCATATTTATTTATTTTTTATATATCTTTAATTGAATCCACTTATATATAAAAACTTATTCATATATTTCTTTAATCTTTATTTGATTTATTTGTTCATATTTTTTCTTCAATTTAAAGATTCATTTGTTGATGTTCCAAGTATGCCCCTCACCAATCCTCTTTAGCTTGATTGATAGTTTTGGATTGATTTATTCATATATTTCTTTAATCTATTTATTTGATTTATTTGTTCATAGTTTTTCTTCAATTTAAAGATTCATTTGTTGATGTTATTTTTTGTTTCATATCCATTTTAATTTATGCTATTACCATAAGGTATTTAATGTTTCATTTTAATCATTGATTTGGTTTTTTATTTTTGTTTTTAGAAATAGTTTGGTGTTTTTTCTTAATTGGCCTATTTGACTTGTTGACCTTTTTCTTCCTCAAGCCTTTCACCTTTTTATACTTCCAAACCTTATTCTCTCTCACTCTTTGTTTATGCTAGTTTTTCATCCTGATGATGGATCATGAAGTATGATCTGAAACGTTGATTCAAAAATTTGACAGAGTTTAATCCAAAAATATCTCACTTTATTATCATGGGCTGTGGAAACTTTGTGCTTTTTATCACCTCCATATTAACATTAACATCATTAATCCAAAATGATATTATTATAAATATTTGAATTATTTTATCCATATATCAATATTAGTTATCACATTAATATCAACATGATTATTAACCATGATGATATTAATATTATTTTTTATTAATACTAATATTATTATTAACCAACAAGGATTGCTATTAATAATGATATTCATGGTAATGTTTTTTATTCTAGCAATAAACAGGTTTTGAAGGGGCCCTGAAAACTTGTACAAAAAGGAGAAGAGGCAACAAAGATATAGCCAATTGGCTGCCCCACCAAAACCCAAAAATAGGCTAATTACAAACAATCAGAACCCCATCAGCAAACAACAACCAGCAAAACAAAAAATTAGACAAAAAGAGAACAAAACAAGCAACATTTAAAGAATATCCTTTAACATTCTGACTACTTCCAAATCCTTAGATATCATCTTGTCATGGATTTCCATGATCTCCTTAATATCCTGCCTTGACACAATCTTGCTCTTTTTGGTTTTTCTCTGAGTGTAAACACTCGGCCCCGTTCCCAAGACCGCAACCTACAACCTCCTTTCAGCATCCCTCCCCTCATCCTAGTTCATTAGCTCACTAAACAATGATCTCTCAGTCCATTCCTTATCCTTCTCATTCAGGAAGACTAGACCTTCAACCGAGGATTCAAGCTTCTCCTTGCTAAGGTTGATCACCGTGTTAAGATCTTTACGCAACAACAAGGAGTTTCTCTCCACAGTGGATAACCTCAGACCATAATATTTCTTCAAATTGGCTATGTCTTCCACCATAAGGCCAAGGCTAGAATTCAATGTGTAGACATCCAAATTTGGACACTTAATTTATCCAAATTTATCACTTTTCATCTAAACATCCTCTTATCCAAGTTAATTAAGTAATATTACTATTATTTAATTAATATCCTTAATTTTGTCAAATCCCTAAGGTATTTAATATCATCTTGTCATGGATTTCCATGATCTCCTTAATATCCTGCCTTGACACAATCTTGCTCTTTTTGGTTTTTCTCTGAGTGTAAACACTCGGCCCCGTTCCCAAGACCGCAACCTACAACCTCCTTTCAGCATCCTTCCCCTCATCCTAGTTCATTAGCTCACTAAACAATGATCTCTCAGTCCATTCCTTATCCTTCTCATTCAGGAAGACTAGACCTTCAACCGAGGATTCAAGCTTCTCCTTGCTAAGGTTGATCACCGTGTTAAGATCTTTACGCAACAACAAGGAGTTTCTCTCCACAGTGGATAACCTCAGACCATAATATTTCTTCAAATTGGCTATGTCTTCCACCATAAGGCCAAGGCTAGAATTCAATGTGTAGACATCCAAATTTGGACACTTAATTTATCCAAATTTATCACTTTTCATCTAAACATCCTCTTATCCAAGTTAATTAAGTAATATTACTATTATTTAATTAATATCCTTAATTTTTTCAAATCCCTAAGGTATTTAATTAATAATTAAATACCTTACCCTCCTTAATCCCCTTTTCATCAAATGAATTAAATAAATATTACATTTATTTAATTCCTCACATGTCATTTTCATCTAATCCTAATCCATCTCCTAATCTCTTCATTAAGGATGTGCACATGCCTAATCCTTGATTAGGATGTGTCACATCCTCCAACTTTTGCAAGTTGGCCTCTAATCCATATTAACCCCTAATTATCCTCTAATTACTAATTAGTTAAACCTAATTAGTACCTTGGTCAACTCTCCCCATCCCCCAATGAATTTTTAATTCCTTTTTATTCACCCTAGGTTCCCCTCTTCCCTATGTGAATTTTTAATTCACATTTGATTCCTTCTAGAATCCCCTTTTCCCATGCACCTTCTAGAACCTTTGACTTGTCACATCAACTCACTTGTGACAAATTCCCACCTTTTGGGAACCTTGTCTTATCCACTAGATTCTTCCAATCATTGTGAATTTTTAATTCACTTTTATTCTCCCAAAGCTTTCCTCCTCCCCATGTGATCATTGAAAGGTCACATCAAAGTAGTTGGAAGGTACTTGTCCTTCCTCCACATCATGTACCTCTCTTCCACATCACCTACACATCATCCTACCTTAGCCATCTCACAATCCACATGTCAAGATGTGAGGGCTTGTGAGTCCTCAACTCACCTTAGCCCTTCATCTTGACCTTGTTGGATAAATCCCAACCATTGAATTCTCTAGAGAATTCAAGTTTCCCTATAAATCCCCCCTCCTTTAAGGTATTTTAGAACACTTTTCATTTTGAGCAACATTATGCTGCCAATTTGCATTCTCAAGCATTTGCTACTATTTAGCCATCCATTTAGTCATTTTGCATTATCAATCTTGCATCTAGTAATATCAAAAGCCATCTAAAGAGCATACAAATTCATCTAAATCAAGGGCCAACCAAGGAGTCTTCAACAACAAGGAAGGTATAATCAATTTGCATCTATTTTCCTTGTTTTATCATTCCTTAGGCTAATCTTGAGGTGTTTCATTATGTTTTCCATTGCATTTTAATTGCTTAGAATAGGTTAAATATTTTGATATCACATTTCTGGCATGCTCGATTGGAATCGTCCCTTGGGGTGATGAAATCCCCAAGCCGGGTAGGGGCGGAGCCACTCCGGGTAGGGGGCGGACACACCCCGGGTGGGGCATACACGCCCCGGGCTAGGGGCATACACGCCCCGAGTGGGGTGGACACGCCCCAGGTAGGGGCGGAGCCACCCCGGGTGGGGCGAAGATGCCCCATGTAGGGGCGGAGCCGCCCTAGGCAGGGGGCGGAGATGCCCCGGGTGGGGCAGAGACGCCTTGGGTAGGGGCGGAGCCACCCCGGGCCAGGGGTGGACATGCCCCAGGTGGGGGTAGAGCCACCTCGGGCAAGGGGGCGGAAACACCCCGAGTAGGGCGGAGCCGCCCTGGGCCAGGGGAGGACACGCCCCGGGTAGTGGCATATGGGGGATGGGAGGATAACAATATAAGGATTGGGAGATGAAAGGAATGCTAGGATAGATGGATACGAAGATAAGGATGAGGAGATGGAAGGGATGTTAGGATAGAGGGATACGAAGATAAGAATGGGGAGATGGAAGGGATGTTGTGATAGATGGAGAGGGATATAAAGGGATGTTATGATAGATGGTGTCTCCAAGGACTATGTCACAAAGGAAGCAAATGCCCCCACTCTAGATATGTCATATACGAGGAGGCATGAGGGATGGAAGACGATTGGATGGGAAGATAAAGGAGATAACTAGATGAGGATAGGATGGGTGACCAAGGAATACAACAAAGCATGGATGAAGGGAATGTATACCAAGAGGTGGCCAAAGCATGTATAGATAGGTGCGCCTATTTTTATCAAGATCACAAGAAGGATAGAGGGATGGGAGATAAATGGGATATGATGGTAGGAGGTGGAAGATAGGTGGGATGGAGGGGATTACGGGTGCATAGCTAGAAGCATAGCGAAGGGAGGGAATGCATATCAGGAAGTTGCCCCCAAGTACAGATGGGGATTTACGCATGACGCCTGTTTGCTAGGTTTTCATCATGGTACTTATCCAAGGTGCTTGTTTGCCAAGTTTTCACCATTGGACTAATTATTTCTCTTTACTATTTTATATTTTTGGATGTTTTGGATAGTAGGGGGATGAAAATGGATAAGGATAGGGATGTGGATAAGGGAATTTAGAAGATACATGATAAGGATATGGATAGACTCAAGCATCAAGATCTATATGAGGTATTAAGAGCCCATGTTTGAAGTGACTGTTGGATGTTGGTACAACCTTATTAGGATAAATGGATTATGCAAGAGGATGAATTAGAGGGATTTGAGAGGGGAGATACATGGAAAAATGGATGGGATGCTGCAAAGGGTATGGATGGAATGATGGGGGGGATATGTGTTTAGGACCAACATTGGCACATGTGGTGGTGGATGTGAAAAGATAAGAGGATTAAGGGATGGAGAATGTGTGGATAATGGAGGAGATGGGGTGGTGAAATTTGGAACATAAGGACCCAAAACAGACTTAGGAGATGAAAGGGGTGTATGACTAGCTTTTAGATTAGCAACTTTGGATGTTCTTATAGATTTTTCATGTGATGGAATTGCATCTTTTTTCTTTGGGATCCACATGGTTTTGATCTTTGCTTTGGTGGGCCTTTGTGGCCTACAGATTTGATTTAGATTTAGATTTTTCTTCTCTTCGCCATGTCTTTTGGAGGGGACATGGGGAGCCTTAGATTCATGTGGATGTTTGAATTTATGCATGTTTTTTTTAACAACCAAAGTGCGTTTAGTAGCAATGGGATGGGTGTGAGGAGATGGATGATGTGGAGCGATGAAGGTAGGATTATGTGTAGATAGAGGATGTGAGGGTATGTGCCTTTGTTGATCCTGATTAGGGGACATGTGAGAGAGATGTTTATGATGGATGACATGGATAGGTGTTGGATGGATGAAAGAATAAGATGAAGGAGGTGAGCTTGGGATATACAGACCCAAGATGGATGGAGTAAATGAAGGATGGGATATGGTGGATGGAGGGATGTAAGGACCCAAAATGGATGGAGTAGATGAAGGGGGAATATGGACAATTGTTTTGAGGCGATACGATAGAGGAGGAGGGATGGCAGCATATGATCTAGTGGGTCAATGGGAAGAGCCAACATTTCTTTTGGAAAAGGCTTGTTGAGGATGTCTAGAGGGTGTACCAACATCTTTAGATTGTGATTCTTGGGAAATAATTCCAAGACCTTGTATGTAGATTTGTTCTTTGACTTGGATGGGCTCCAAAATACCTTGCTCATGAAGGCCTAGACCTCTTCCTTGATAGTTCATTTTCTTGAGCATGCAATCCATGATAAGATTTGTGTTATTCTGAAAACATGATGCGAGTCCATTATTAGGTGGAGGATGATGGGCGATATATACACTATGTGTTTCTTCTGCGAGGAGGCCACCATGGAAGAATGTGAGAGTACCAAGGGGATATGCAAGCAATGTGGGGATAACATTTTTAGGTGATGATGGGGGATTATGAGAGGGAGATGATGGGATAGCAACATTTGGATGGGTAGTTTCAGGAGAGGGATTAGGGGATATGATAGGATCTAGATTTGTGGTAGTGGGCTCATGCGATGGAGATGAAGATGGAGCGGTGGAGACAAGGGGATCATGGGGTGGAATGGATGGGGGACTATGATCTTGAGGTGAACTAGATAGGATGGTAGGATCTTGATCTGGAGAAGGGGATATGTTGGCATGCTTTTGATTAGACTCTTGGCATGACTTATCTTGTGTGGATGGCAAGATGATAGAGTGGTGGAGAGACTCTTCAAGTTGGGGAGATGGAAGGATGGACGATTCAAAACATTCATGGGATTTGATGGGTTCAATGATTCTTGGGGTAAGAGTTGGGTGTTCAATGGATTCAATAGATGTGGTGGTAGGAGATGGGGACTTAGTGGATTCAGAGGATGTGATGGTAGGAGATGGGGGCTCAGTGGATTCAGAGGATGTAATGGTAGGAGATGGGGGCTCAATAGATTTAGAGGATGTGATGGTTTTGATGGTTTGAGTGGTGCTAGGGGTGGTACCATCAATGATAGGTGTTGGGTGGAGAAGTGTCTCATCTCTAATGACCATGGATGATGGGTTGGGATGGCATGATTCCATAATTTCAAGGTGTGGAGTGGGAGATGTCTTCTTTGTTATAAGTCCTTGGAGAACTTCTGGAGTGAAGAGCTTGAATGTTCTAGGCTGAGATGGCGTGGTAGGAGTGGATGAAGGATTATGGATTGGTGGAGTAGGATTAGATGGGGGAATGGGATTGGATGCAGGACTAGAAATAGATGGGGGATTAAGGTTAGATGAAGGGTTAAGATAAGGGGATTGGGATGGTGAATTAGGACATGAGGATGCGGGTGGTGGATTGTAGTAAGGGTATTGGGATGGTGGATTAGGATGGGAAAATTGAGATGGAGGATTGAAATAGGGAAATGTGGATGTCAGATTAGGATAAGTTGATGTGGATGTTGGATTAGGATAGGAAGGTACGAATGTAGGATTAGAGTGAGTAGATTGGCATGGAAGATTAGGATAGTGGGTATATGTGGATGCGGGATTTAGATAGGAGGATGTGGATGGGGGATTAGCATAGGGGTATTGAGATGGTAGACTAGGATAAGAGGATGTAGGTGTTGGATAAGAGGATGATGTAGATGAAGGGTATGATGGATATGATAGATATCCCTTGTCAAAGGTAGCATAAGCAACATGATTAGGCATGGACAAAGACATAACGGGATAACTCGAGGGGGTAATTGGATTTTGGAAAGTGGGTGGAGAAAGCTTACTAGCAATGATAGTGTCAAGGGGATATATGTCATATTCCTCTTGATCAACAAGACTTTCATTATTGTTGTCAATGTAATTAGGGTTTCCCTTGACCACTATTGATGGACGATAAGGATTCATTGAAAGGATAAAGAGGATGGATGAAAAGATTTTGGATGGGATCGGAGTAAAGCTCAAATCGGGATTTGGGTCAAGCTTAGATTAGGATTGGACTAAAGCTCAGATTAGGATGATTGGATGATGTGATGGGATTGATTTTAACAATTGACACCAAATTTGCTTTGAGATGGAAGTAGATTGATTGCGTCAAAGGTGATGTGATTGGATTGGATTGGATAAGGTTGATTGGATTTTGATTGAATAGATTGGATTGGATAGGATTGTGGTGATAGAACGAATGTGATTTGATTGATTGGGTAATTTGATCAAATGATTGATTTTGATAGATTTGGATGATTGGATGGGTATGATTGGATGATAAAAGATGTGAGAGAGACCTTGAGTTAAACCAAAGGAAGTTACCCTTAATGACCAAGAGCTTTAATTGATTAAGAGGATGATCACAACACCGAATCCACCTTAAGATAGGAATGGATTGATTGGGTTGAGGATGATAACTTACGACACCGAATTCACCTTAGGATGGAAGCAAATTGATTTGGGTCAAAGTTAAAGACTAATAATCAAGTTCAAGTGCTATAGTCAATTTGGGTAACCACTTTGTAATACAAGGTTAGGATGGTTTGGTTATGGGTGGTGTTTGGTGATGTAAATGGTAAAATTATGGTGTTCGTTAGGTGGGGGTATGGACTTTTGAATGGATTATGGGGAAATTAAAATGAACAGGTGGATTGAAGATAATTGTGGAGAATGAATGGGGATTTAGAATGGTTAAACAGAAGTTTGGAATGATGAGATGGAGGTTTAAAATGATCAAATGGAGGTTTTGGGAGACTTAGAGTGATGAAACAAAGGCTTGGGATGATGAGATAATGGTTGGGAATGATTAAATGATGGTTTAGAGGCTAAACGGATCCAAATGGGGCGATTTCGGGTGTTTAGGAGGGCAAATTCGCCCCCTACAGTAAATCAGGGGCGTAATCACCTCACTGTGGTAAATCAGGGGTGTAATCACCTCACTATGGTAAATCAGGGGCATAATCACTTCACTGTGGTAAATTAGGGGCGTAATTGCCTCACTGTGGTAAATCAGGGGCATAATCGCCTCACTGCGGTAAATCAAGGGTGTAATTGCCTCACTTCAGTAAATCAGGGACTTGGCTTGATGAAAATGACTATGGCAAGGACTTTAAAATGACAATGATAAGGCCAATTTGTTAAAAATTTCACTGGTTTCTCACAAGAAAACACTCTCAAGCAAACACAACCCTATGATTAGTGTTAAAGGTATGGCCAAAGAGGTCTTAATCTAGGATGCACAAGGTGTCTAGGGAGTCCTCGATATACTCTCGGTATGTGAGGCACAACCATGAACACCAGCCCGTCACAAGCATGAGTCGGGAACCCCAACGAGATACTAAAGGGCTCAGACCAACTCTTCACGTCTATCTAGGTATCACCCTAGCTTTGACGCTCCACCAATTACGACGTGACTGGATTGGGGTACAACTTTCGCTCTCCATCCTTTATATACCCTGCTGGTACACGTGGTTGGAATCATCCCTTGGGGTGATGAAATCCCCAAGTAGGTCCCATTATAAAGAAAGCACTAACCGTCTCCAACTGCTCCCTAGGCTCACACGAAGTACAAGGGGAAAGTGAAAACAAGCTAATGCTCCCTTTGGGTAACACAAAAAGACAAGCACATCAAGCAATGAATATTACTCCCTCTAATTAAACTATGTTCTTAGATTAATGCAAACAACAAGGATAGTTTAAAAAGTTTGAGCGAACGGATAGCTCTACAAGCAAACGTTAGATGTTTTATCCTACTTTCTTCATCAACTTCCAGGGGGCGCAGTCGCCCTTCTGCAACAATTTAGGGGCATAATTGCCTCACTATAAAAAATTAGGGGCGTAGTCACCTCACTGCAGTAAATCAAGGGCATAATCACCTCACTGCGGTAAATCAGGGGCGTAATCGCCTCACTATGGAAAATCAAGGGCGTAGTCACCCCACTGCGAAAAAGTGTTAGCACAAATTTCAGCCCAAGGGGGCGTAGTCGCCTCACTATAGTAAAGTGTTAGCACAGAAAATAATTTTCAGCCAAGGGGGCGTAATTGCCTCACTGCAGTAAAGTGTTAGCACAAAAAATAATTTTCAGCCAAGGGGGTGTAATCGCCTCACTGCAAAAAAGTGTTAGCACAGAAAATAATTTTCAGCCTACGGGGGCGTAGTCGCCTCACTGCAGTAAAGTGTTAGCACAGAAAATAATTTTCAGCCAAGAGGGCGTAATTGCCTCACTGCAGTAAAGTGTTAGCACAGAAAATAATTTTCAGCCAAGGGGGTTTAATCGCCTCACTGCAGTAAAGTGTTAGCATACAAAATAATTTTCAGCCAAGGGGGCGTAATCGCCTCACTGTAGAAAAGTGTTAGCATAGAAAATAATTTTCAGCCTAGGGGGGGCGTAGTCACCTCACTACAGTAAAGTGTTAACATAGGAAATGATTTTCAGCCAAGGGGGCGTAATCGCCTCACTACAAAAAAGTGTTAGCACAGAAAATAATTTTCAGCCAAGGGGGCGTAATTGCCTCACTACAGAAAAGTGTTAGCATAGAAAATAATTTTCAGCCCAGGAGGCATAATTGCCTCACTGCAAAAAAGTGTTAGCACAGAAAATAATTTTCAGCCCAGGGGGGCGTAGTCGCCTCACTGCAGTAAAGTGTTAGCACAGAAAATTATTTTCAGCCAAGGGGGTGTAATCGCCTCACTGCAGTAAAGTGTTAGCACAGAAAATAATTTTCAGCCCAGGGGGTGTAATTGCCTCACTGCAGAAAATCAAGGGCATAATCACCTCACTGCAGTAAATCAAGGGCGTAATTTCCCCACTATGGAAAATCATGGGCGCAGTCGCCTCACAACGAAAAAATCAAGGGCGCAGTCGCCCCACTATAAAAAAATCAGGGGCGCAGTCGCCTCACTACGACATGTTCCTACAAAAATCTCAACAACAGCAAATGTGAAGTATAGGAACCCGTTTGTGGGTCCCACTGGGCATGCCAGAAATGTGATATCAAAATATTTAACCTATTCTAAGTAATTAAAATGCAATTGAAAACATAATGAAACACCTCAAGATTAGCCTAAGGAATGATAAAATAAGGAAAATAGATGCAAATTGATTATACCTTCCTTGTTGAAGACTCCTTGGTTGGCCCTTGATTTGGATGAATTTGTATACTCTTTAGATGGCTTTTGATGTTACTAGATGCAAGATTGATAATGCAAAATGATTAAATGGATGTCTAAATGGTAGCAAATGCTTGAGAATGCAAATTGGCAGCATAATGTTGCTCAAAATGAAAAGTGTTCTAAAATGCCTTAGAGGAGGGGGGATTTATAGGGAAACTTGAATTCTCTAGAGAATTCAATGGTTGGAATTTATCCAACAAGGTCAAGATGAAGGGCTAAGGTGAGTTGAGGACTTACAAGCCCTCACATCTTGACATGTGGATTGTGAGATGGCTAAGGTAGGATGATGTGTAGGTGATGTGGAAGAGAGGTACATGATGTGGAGGAAGGAGAAGTACCTTCCAACTACTTTGATGTGACCTTTCAATGATCACATGGGGAGGGGGAAAGCTTTGGGAGAATAAAAGTGAATTAAAAATTCACAATGATTGGAAGAATCTAATGGATAAGACAAGGTCCCCAAAAGGTGGGAATTTGTCACAAGTGAGTTGATGTGACAAGTCAAAGGTTCTAGAAGGTGCATAGGAAAAGGGGATTCTAGAAGGAATCAAATGTGAATTAAAAATTCACATGGGGAAGAGGGGAACCTAGGGTGAATAAAAAGGAATTAAAAATTCCTTGGGGGATGGGGAGAGTTGACCAAGGTACTAATTAGGTTTAACTAATTAGTAATTAGAGGATAATTAGGAGTTAATATGGATTAGAGGCCAACTTGCAAAAGTTGGAGGATGTGACACATCCTAATCAAGGATTAGGCATGTGCACATCCTTAATGAAGAGATTAGGAGATGGATTAGGATTAGATGAAAATGACATGTGAAGAATTAAATAAATGTAATATTTATTTAATTCATTTGATGAAAAGGGGATTAAGGAGGGTAAGGTATTTAATTATTAATTAAATACCTTAGGGATTTGACAGAATTAAGGATATTAATTAAATAATAGTAATATTACTTAATTAACTTGGATAAGAGGATGTTTAGATGAAAAGTGATAAATTTGGATAAATTAAGTGTCCAAATTTGGATGTCTACACAATGATTTGAACATACTGAAGATGGAGTCCTCTTTTTAGGCTTCTAAGTGTAGAAATATTGCATCGAGAAATCATATCATATTTTTTATGGAGGTCTTGAACCTCCTGAACTAGCCACATAAGAAAACTAAAGGAAATGTCAGCTCCTTCCTTGACTAGAATAGATTCCTATGTGTAGTCCATGGCACCATAGTAAAAGCCCCTCCCCTGATGGGAACTCATGGGTAGATCATCATCTTGTAAGCCCTCAGAATCATCAACCTCAATCTTACCCTTGTCTTTGGACACCGACACAGAAGGAGACTCGTCCACATCCATCACACTTTTCACCTTCCCCACAACAGGGGCCCTCCCATCACCACCACAACCCAGGTCCTTACTCACCCCAAAACCCTCTGACAACTTTTCCTCAACTTCCTTGGAATGTACACTAACCCCTTATTCATGGTCTTCCTCCTACTAGTTTTACCCTCCACACCCTCTTCATTGTCGGTCACCTAAATTTTGTGTTTCACATGCGGATTAGAAGGCTTAGCCTTTTTAGTAGAGCATTTCTTTTTTCCAAAAGGAGTTTAATCCAAGTCTGTGTGGTATCCATTTGACCACACATCAAACTCCTCAATTTTAGTCCCAACACTACCATCCACCTCCTCAATCTAGGATTTCCCACTCCCCTTCACCCTCTTCTTATACTTATCAAAAATAATAGAAACACGGGACTCAATAACACAATTAGCCTTTATATGTTCCACAATTAGCAATGTTAAACCATCATGTAAGAAGGGTTTCTTAGGATTCCTTCTATAGCCTGCTATCCCATCTTCTAAGGAAAGCAAAATAGAAAGTGAAAGAGATAAGCTTACCATGATAGAAGTGATTAAGCATCATGAAAGATGGCCATACAAAGCCAAATACCTCCCATCGAAGGTAAAATAATGCATCAATGCCATGGCCACCTCACCCCAAATAGGCTTGATTTTGGTCTAATCATAACCCCCACAGTCGAACCTCACCATTTTGGCTCTCTCCCTATCTCATAGAAAATCCATTCTAGCAGTCCTCGACATAGCTTTCTCCTTGTAGAATTTCCTTCCTTTGGTGGACAACCCAGTGACTTACACAATGAACTCCTCATTGATAGTAATGTCCCTGCCAAATATTCTCAACACCCAACCATGCCAAGCATTGAAAAAATCTTGGGAGACATTCATTTTAAACCCATGAAGTTTCTCTAGGAAAGGCGTAACCCCACCTTTTTGTAAAATTATCTAGACATCGGTGCTAGCTTTGCACTCATCACATGAAAGAGGCTCAGTCCTGTACACCTATCCCCAACCATATTCAATGGAAAACACTTCAGAAAAGAAAGAACACACAACTTGCAAATTGAAATAAACACTAAGGCCAAAGAAAGAAAAGAACCTAGAAAGCATGCGTGCCTGCCAACCAAGGTACTGAAGAAAATAATGTCTAGGAGCCTCTTGCAAATATGACTCAGATGCGCACAAATTCTAATGATCGTCACAAGCATAAAGTGTCTAATTAACCAGGGCTGAACATGATTACCACACAAACCTATAGCTAAAGAGACAACCTCCTCCAATGAGCTAGGAGCTATCATTATTAAGAAACAAAATTAATTTGATGAGAAGGTTATCATTAACCTCCCAAGATCTAATTGATGTCACCCTGAGATTCACCAACAAATCCGCCACCACATTTTCCTCATGAAAGGCATGGGAAAAATATACCTCATCAAATTCAAGCAACATTGAACAAGCATCCATAATAAATCTTTCGATTTCCCAAGATTGAGGGGAGAAATTCCTTAGGAAATTAATTATATTGCAAGAGTCTCCTTCAACCCATAATTTAGAAATCCCCTTCTCACTAGCTAGCTTGATGCCATGATAGGTTGTTGTTGCTTGAGCATAGTGGTTTTTCTGGTTTCCTAAAGGGAGTGCCACTATCGAAACAAGCCTACCATTATGATCTAGTAACACTCCCCCACAACTAGCAGGTCTCGACTTGCCTTTAGTAGAACCATCAATGTTGACTTTATACCAACTAGGTGGAGGTGAGTACCAAAAACCCCCTTCTCTATCTAATTTAACTTTCTTTAGAGGCTTAGCAATATCAAAGGAAAGCTTCCATTGGTCAACCATCCCTACATCATAATCAAAGACCACCACCTCGCCAGTGATAGTAGAATTAGTAGCCACTTGCATAAAATTCTCCTTAATGGCCAAAATAGTTTTAAAAAATAGGGACATTGGAGAGAGAGCAGTATCCCTAAAAATTATGTTATTCCTCTCCTTCCATAATCCCTCACACAACATGAGGAAGCATGAGGGACTAGAGCAACACCGAGGAAGGATTAGTAGAGGGAGCTTTCCACTGGAGCTAGAGATCCCAAACCGAGGAAGGGAAGATCCAATCCACCCTCCTGAGGTTAAGAAAGTGATCCCACACCTCCCGAGAAAAATTGCAACCAATAAATAGATGAGAGTAGTCCTCCACATCCTTCTCACATAGATAACACTTGTTAGACATGGAAAATCCTCTCTGCCAAAGATTGTTAATGGTTAAAGTTTTTTCTTGCACCGTTAACCACAAGAACATATTGATTTTGGGAATCAACTTTGACGACCACACAAGACCCCAAGGAGGGCTCAACCCCACAATATTATTGAGGGAATGAAAAGAAGAAGCCACAAAATAATGTCCTTACAGAAGCAGTCTCCAAACTACCTTATCCTGCTGAAGAGAAACATGGATATGAACCTAAGATAACACTCTATAAACAGCTTCCAGCTTCTTGAACTCCTTGTGAATTCTTCTCCATGTACTCTCCACAATATAATCAACAATATGAGTTCCAAATTCCTAGACACACAGATCCCTCAGGGGAACCACCCACTCAGCATCTCAAAGAGGACCATGACCAAACCACTAGTCATCCCAAAAGAGAATATTCCTCCCATTGCCAATCAACCACTAAAGGCTAGTAGAGACAACTCCTCTAGCCATTACCAAGGAATTCCAAAAGAAATACCCAAAAGGAGGAATGAAGTATTCCCTTAGTAATTCCCTAAATTTATCCACACTAGCGAGATATTTAGAAGCAAGAATCGCCAACCAATCCTTATCACCAATAAGAAGAAACCATACTACTTAGCAATAAGAGATGAGTTGAAGACTTTAATCCTTTGTAGACCTAAACCGCATTGGCCTTTTGATCGACACACCTCCTCCCAAGACACCAAACTCATTATTTTCTCTTCCTCAAAACCATACCATAAAAAACTTTTTTGAAAACTTTCAATCTTCTCCCAAAATTTTTGAGGCATCTAAACGAGGCTAAGAGCATACATCAGGAGGTTCTATAGCATAGATTTAATTAAAACCAATTTTCCAGCCTGACTAAGAAGAGCTCCTTTCCAACCTGATAGCTTAGAATTAAACTTATCAATCAACCCATTCCAAAAGGAATCAGGAACTATATTAGCTCCAAGAGGAAAGCCAAGATAAATAGAAGGAAAGGTCCCAATCAAACACTAAAGAATACCAATAATTCTCTACATCCTTCTCTTTGGGGTATTGAGGGAAAAAAGCACACTCTTAGGAAGACTCGCCAATTGACTCGAGGCAACCTCATACTTATGAAGGACCAATTTGATGGCTTTAGCTTCCACAATAGTTGACTCTCTCATAACCATTGTGTCATCAAAAACTTGTTGATGTGAGAAAGAAGGACATGAAGAAGTAGGTCGAAGCCCCTTTATAGTACCTAAAGAAACTTTCTACTATAGAGATCTCCTAAGAGCTTCAACTAGAATTATGAAGAGGAAGGGTGAAATAGGGTCACCCTGTCTCACACCCCTAGAGCTCTTAAAGAAATCTGAAGGTGAGTCATTAGCCAACACAAAAAAGGAGACTGTCGAGATGATACTCTGAATCAGCTTCAAAACATTGTCAAAGAAACCAAAAGCAGATAAAAATTTAATCAAAAATTCCAATTCACATGATCATATGCCTTCACCAGATCAAGTTTTAACAAAAACCAGCCCTCTTATTAACCATCAACGAGTGACTATTTTCATGCATAGTAATAATAGGGTCAAGAATTTTCTTACTAGACACAAAACCACATTGATGCAAAGAAATAATCAAGGGAAGAACCTATTGCAACCTCAAAGCAAGGACCTTGTAGAATATTTTATGGATAGAATTGCAAAGGTTGATGGGCCTAAACTCATTGAAGGTTGAGGCGCTAGGAGTTTCAAAATCAACACAATGAAGGTGGAATTTAACTCCTTCAATAGATTACGACTGCCAAAAAAATCCTTGGTAGAATCCACCACATCCTTGGAGATAATCATCCAAAATTATTGGAAGAAGAACATGGGGAAACCATCCATACCAGGTGCTTTATTCCCAACAAAAGAGAAGGCCACTTTCTTAACTTCCTCTGTAGAAGGTATACCACATATCATACTATTAAGATCATCAGTCATAATTCTAGGAATAACATCCAACACGTGACCTTGAGCATCCAGGACAGAACAAAATTATTAGTCAAAAGATCAAGAAAGTATGCAGTAGCCGCATGGTGGATCTCCATCATTCTCAATCAACACACCATTGTGATGAATACCCTTAATATGATTGGAGGCACAACGCTTCAAGGTGGTAATATGGAATAATTTAGTGTTCTTATCACCACAATTGAGCCAAACTACACACAATCTTTGTTTCCAAAACTCTTCCTCCTTGGCCACAATATTATGAAGATGAGATAAAAGCACACTCTCCTCATTCACTAAATTATCATTACAGCCCGATGCTTTAATAGTCTGTTGCAAAAGATATAGATCCTCCTTATATGGGATTTCTCATGGAAGATATGCCCAAAGGAAGACTTATTCCAAATCCTCACATTAGACTTCACCAACGCCAAATTTTTATCAATTTTGTACATAGCCATCCCATCCACTTGAATATCCCACCAAGAGGTAAGATTAACTTTGAAATCTAGATTAGACATCCACATTTCTTCAAACCTGGAAGGAAAGGATCATCTTCTACCAACCAAATTAGCTGATAAAGAAATGGGGAAGTGATCCAACCCCAATCTAGTGAGAGTTGAGATGGAGCAAGAAAAATCAACCATCCACTTAGGTGAAAGGAGGGCCTTGTCCAACTTAACTTGAATCAACGCATCTCCAACCCTACAATTCAACTAGGTATAAGTTGCCCCATGTAATTCAACATCAAATCAAATCTACTTTCATCATCCACCTGGGAAGCTCCCATTTTATCCAAACAACTCAAAGAAGTATTAAAGTCACCCATAACAAGCCAATGATCAAAAGGATTATCAACTTTGAAGGAGTTTAAACTCCCCCATAACCACTTATGATCACTCTTAACATTAGAGGCATAGATATTCGAATGAACCCAAGAAAAATCATCCCTAATATGATGAAAAGAAGTAGCAATATGTTTAGGAACCATGAGAAATACCCTCCCAACCACCACATTCATATTCCAAAAGGTTGCCTCCCCACCCAATGCACACCTTCTGCATCATAGCCATGAAGGCCACACTCTTTAAATAGCCTTTTCTTTAAACAATCTAGCCTATCCACAAGCATTTTAATTTCTTGAATTAAAATCACATCTAGTTTAGGATCCCTTACCAGATTAGCAAGGAGATCTTGCTTATGAGTGTTATTCAACCCTATGATGTTCCATGAGAGGATCTTCATAGGGGATTAAGAGATTCACTCTTAGGGCACCTCTTGAACAATGTTTTCTAAGAGCCATCAACAATATCTACTTTTCTTTCTTTCTCCCTATTCTATTTTAGAGAGGGTCTCCCCCTGCCCCTTGGCTCTAAACCACAATTAGCTTTTGATGGTTCCTGGTAGGAACCCCCTAAGGAGAGGAATGTTTCTTCTTGTTTCTAGTTTTGATAGGTGAAAAAAGAGGCTCCTTCATGGAAAAGAGGAACCCATCTCATCCCTAATGATAGAAGAAGTGAGCACCACATTTGGAATAATAGGGGAAGCAACATCCAAAGATGGATCCTTCAACACAGAAGAGACCATACCCTTACCTTCAACCTCCACAATAGCAATAAACTTCCCTTCTTCCAAAGTAGGCTTTTCCCTAATAAGGGTTTGAACATCCTTCACCAAGTCTTTCATAGGGGAGGCCTTACAAGAATCCCCCAAAGCCTCACCCCCCTGAACACCCTCCTTGCTTAGAAAAATTACCTTAATAGCCTTGCCTGAGGTTTGCTTCACTGAGACAACATCTCTTCTCATCTCCTCACACAACCTCTCATTCAACTTCTGATTTTCCTTCCACTCCTTGAGAGGTTGACCAAGAGTTGACTTAGGCGGCTTGGACAAGCACTTTTTTCCCAATTCCCAACTTTCTTGCAGTGAAAACAAACAAAGGGGATAGATTCATATTCAATCACCTAGCTCCAACCTCCCAGCTTAGAGTTAATCATTACCTTCTCCGGCAGGTCCATAGATTGATCTACAATCACATAGAAACATGCATACACCAACTTTTTCTAAGATGTTGTCATCCGGTCTAAGTAGAGAAGCTTTCCAAATGTGTTTGCAATACCTACTAACACCTGTTCATCCTAGAAATCCAAAGGAAGAGCTGAGAGCCTAACCCAAATAGGGGAAGAAGAAAAGGGAGAAGAACTAGGGTTGAAACAAACCTCCCTCTTTTTCAGGACTAATGAAGACTTACCAATCATCCACGACCCACCAGTTAGAACAATCACCATGTCATCCTCATAGGTGAAGGAAAAGGAGAAGAAACCTTTGGCAATCACCTACACTTCTACCTAACCTTTCAACCTCCATCTCTTAGAAAGAAGGTTACTGACCAGTTCAATGTTTAGATGAGGACCCATAAATTTATCCACCAAGGATAAGTCCATAAATTCCAAGTGCTTCTCAATAATATGGTTATGAATAGACACTGAATACTCCCCAGTCACTGGGCTCACCAAAAAGCTAACTAGAGGAGAATAACTCTTCCCTTTAGGCTTAGCGCCAAAAATATTAGACCAACTAGGTCCATTTGAAAAGACCCCCACATGCTTTTGTCCTTCCATGGAAAATACATTCTCAAGAAACTTCAGACAAGAAGAAGATGATATGCTCACATTATGAGGACTCGGAAAGGCCCCCACAGAAGTCTTGGAATAAAGACCATCCCCAGAAACCAAAGAGTTTGCAACAAAAGACATAAAAGAGGACCCACCATCATTACCAACAACACCATTAAAGACTGACAACTCCACACCATCAACAACTGTAGCATCACACCTACTACCATTACCACCAGGAGGAGAACTAGCATTTTTCCTTCAAGGAATTTTGAAAAAACATCAAACCACTAGAAGAGAGCTCCATTTAAACCCAAATTCTAGTTTGTTACAACAATTTACATACATTCCATGGTAATGTTAATATTGAATCTCATATTAATATTACTTGTTACTATAATAACTTTGATATCTCATAATAAGGTAATATTAATATACCATGTATATAATTACAACACACCTATGGATAGTAAGTAGTTCAAACTCCTCCTTTAATGGTGGAGAAGAGATATTACCACTAGCATGGTAATTAAGATAAACTCCATATAATAATTCAATCTATCGGGCCAAAGTGTATAATATATGTGTATAATTGTATTTTTTATCTTTATATGTTTACTATGTTAGGTCGATAATACCACTACCCAATTTCCTGTTGGATCCTCTCATGAACGGGCATGAATATAGGAGATTTAAATAGAAGTTCCAAAGGAAACTTAATTTTGAAATCACTAGGATTTTTTTAACCATGGACTTAATAGGCCTCCTCTCCATTGTTTAATTTTAAAAGGAGTCTAGCAACCTAGCCCTAATCTCGTTGCTACACTACCTCCTAATGAAGGCCTCCCCCTCCCCTCTCCCATCATGGTGGTGATGGAAATGAAGGGGGGCTGATATGAAAAAAATGGGGTCATAGGCTTGGTCTCATGGAAATTTGTGTTATCATATCATGTCCACCCTCCCCTGTGAATCTTGGTGAAGTGTGTTGTGAATATGAAGGGTGTGAGTAGCACATAAGGGTTGGATCCCATGGGAAAGGCATACAAGGAATCTCTCTCTCTCTCCTAGTTCTCTCTCTCACTCTTGTTTATTCTTCTAGATGGCAGCCTTTTGCATCACCCAATTTTCTCCCTACCTACTTTTTTTCTCTTCAATATATATATATATAATTTGTAGGAGCAAAAATGGGGTTGTGACTTGCCATTCACTCACATAGAGTTGTGGATTTAATTCAGAGGAACATTTTTATTATTTAGGTTTATTTTCATATTTTGATACTTAAGTGCAACACCCTCCTACTACACAAGAGGAAGTGTTTTTCTAGGTTCCTTTTCTTTGGCTGAGAGTGAAATATATTTGTAGCAGCCCATGGCCAACCGAGGACCTATGTAGAGGTCACAATATTATTTTATTCATTTATTAATTCTCTACAGGCTAAGTATTTAAATGTGCAAACACCTTAGGGTCAAAATGAACATAATCAAACAATAGGGAAAAGGTCTCCTGAAAATTGGTCTACTGAATGGACACAATCTAAAATTTTCTTCTGTACTAAAGAATGAATATAGCCCTAAGATGATGTAACTTGAAATATGCATAAATACCAATAGATAGGTTTCTAAGTTTAATGAGATGATAGAACAACTTCTCACCCGATATACATGTAATGTATTCATCTAAACAAAATATGTTCACCTTTGTGCCTTTATATATATATTTAGATTTGGGTATTTAAGAATGCATACATAGCTATTACAATCAAATCAAAATTAGGGGAGAGGGGCCCATAGTGGAGCACCCTAACTTCACCTTTCTCAAAATCTTACGTGGAAATTTCAAATCACTCCTAATTTTGTATAATAGTTTTTTTTACAACTCACGTGCTTCTATATTTCATTTTAGGGCCACATCATCAATATGATGCCACATCAACATGCTTTTTGTTTAGGTATCCAAAAAAGGCCCAAAAAACAAGTGAGACCAATTGTGGTGTACTAAGTCATGTTTTATTGGTGCGCTGATGTGGCACCACATGATTTGTTAGTTTGTGTATTTTATGGATAAAAAGTGTTTTGCAATTGGATATTAAGGTGCTTCACTATGGGACCCATTGAGGACTACTTTTATCCCCTCTATTGGACCCCGCTCCACTATGGGCCCCTCTCCCCTACTATTTACTCCTCTCTATTTTCATATACGAGAGGATTTCACTTGCAACAACCAAATAAATGGAAATCTATTTAATTTAACTCATGTCAACAACCAATGTTAAGTAGCAATCTCACTTTATCTTAGTCTATAAAGTGGATATTTATTACAATATTAAAAGAAAGCTTTCCAACTTACTTTATTAAAAAAATACAATAAAGATGAATATTTTTTATTATATTTACTCACTAACATCCTAATGTAAGATTAAATAAATTCCCATTTCCTTTCTTTGAGATTCCATCTCTATTTCACACTCTATTTCTATTATTTGTTGAATAGTTTAAAACAAATCTCTCATAAAAAAACAATGAACATCAACAACTAAGTATGTTTTCAATATAGTTTATGCTTGCTTTTCTTTTTAAATAAGTTGAACAAAAAAAAAAAATTAATAAATAAAACACAATTTTAGATAGAATGATGCTTACATAGCACTTACAAAACTTATATTAATATGTAACACTATTTACAATCCTAATAAGGGTAATTTATCAAGAAGATTGATGTCACTATCTTGTGCCAAGTGGAAACAAGGGATATAGGAAGATATTAAACTAATTTGATCCTTCCCTAGGCACAATTATTTTGCACATTTCTTACAACACTTTCAAAAAACTTTGCAACTTTCACAATTTTTTTTACATCACTTTGTATAATTCCTAAAGTTAGTTTTATATCAAGAACTAGAATTTCCAACATGATTTCTTGAATAAGAGGTGTGATCTTCTCCATATTTTCAAGTTTCACAAGTCTCCCAAACCTACACAAGGCACAAAATTCTCTTCATGGCTAAGGTGGTGCTCACCACCCATCTTAGGCTTGAATCAAGTCACCCATGATCTAGGATTTATCCACAAGAACTAGGCACACACACTTATCATACCAAAACATGGAGAAATTTATAAATGGACATTTACTTTCTTATAAATCGATATTTTACACACACAATAAGAACACACAACCCAAGGATTTACTCACTCACATGAACCTACACAAGGTTCTCATAAGGATACATGAGGGGGCATCTCAAACAATGAGGAGTTAAAGCTATAGATACAAATAATTTCCATATTGCATTTTCTCACAAGACCGCTTATCACAAGCATCGTCTTTCATGAATACACCGTGTTTAATAACACTTTGGCTTTTACCCTTGGGTACTCATTCCCAAATCACTCTCAAGGAGTGAAGAAACCCCATTGAAGGTTCTATTTATCTACATCCCACACTTGGAAATCTCTCTTCTTGTGGGAGAGCAAACCCATCACAACTCAACCCACATAAAATACAAAAAATATTGCACAAGAACTACACAAAATATTTCAATTACAATGCACATGCATTTAACCAAATTTCTCAAAGAAAATTTAGTGAGCTTAAAGCCTACCTTATCAAGCTAATACAAAGAAGAGAGTGTTGTGGATGATCTCCAAGATTCTCCCACCAAATCCTCTCTAATTCTCTCCTTCCAAATTCTTCTTCAAATTTTAAAACAAAACCAAGAAAAAGAACCCCCACTTCATCCTTCATTGGATGATAAATAGGTTGAGTGGGGAGGTGACACTTGTCACCTTTCCATTCATTTTCCAAGACATGATCTCTCATAAGTTCTCACACATTTGTGAGACTTTGGGAGATGGGGAGTGTACTTGTATGCTCAACCCTACAAGCCTTACAAAGGTGGCTCACACATGTGTGATCACATTGTGGGCTTTCTGGGGGAGTTCCTAGGTGGGATTAACAAGTCAACATCCCAATCCCAAAAACCTTAAATTCTTTCACACTCATAAAGACTTCAAAAGAAATGTTATATCTTGGGATAAGGTCAAGATTATGGGCTAGAAATGTACTTAACCCATAGGTACGTTCCCTGGGACTCTAAAACCCATAAAATACTTTAAAATGTCACTTTTAAATCTTTAAAAAACCCTAAAAAATTAATTGAAATTGACCAAATAAGACGTTAGCTCACATCCTAATGGCCCAAGACAAGACAAAAATTCATAAAACATTCACAATTCCATATCACAAAATTCTCACATTACATTTATGAGACTATAATCCCTCCAAATGAACTATAGTCTAGTTTAACATGGCTAAGCACATATGGATCCCTTGGATACCTTTTATTCCATTGGCCATGGAAATTATACATGCACACTCCATTTACACATTAAATCATTCAATTAAAATATATAGCCGAAGCAATTGAATTGAACACACATTCACACAAGTTTTCACAATTCAATTTTCATAGAAATATTACTATATGAATGGAAGAAAAATATCATTGGCTATGGTTTAGGACATAGAACAACAATATTCTACACTTCTCACTCATGGAAACCATAGAGATCTCAATCCAAGGTTGAAGTGAGGGAAAAAGATCTTGCAATAGGGTGTCCTAGGGTATGATTAATGACTAAAGAGGGGTTCACCACCAAGCTAGGGCTTGGAAAGACAAGAGATGAATGAATCATGCAAAGTACCATGCAAAACCTAACTAGATGACCTAGGAAATGAAATTGAAATGCAGAATATCAAATTGGAAATGAATAGAGGTGCACGCGGAAGAGTGATGAGGTAAAAACAAGCTCCAAAACCTTGACAACTTGTTTTTTGATGCCCACTGGGACTCATACACTAGTCTAGGTGATTTAGTCCCTAACTAGGGTTTCTATACCAAAACTAGAATTGATAGTGTATGATCGAAATCTCCTGAAATCTAGAAAAACCCATGTAATGGGACTCATACACCACAAGTGAAGTATCAGTCCCATTTTGAATTTTCAAAGGGTTAAGGCCTAATTCTACTCTCCAATCTTGTATCTTCCTTCCACACTTTATTTTTGGATCTGAAACCCTGATTTACAACCTTGTGACAACTTGATGACTTTCTTCAACCTTGCAACCTAATCTTCAAAGGATCTTCAATCCTCAAAGCACCTAGATTTGCAATCACATGTGGAGAGAGAGAAACTTGTTGATTGTTAGGGAAAAAGGGTTTTCCTTGGTCAAACCCCTTTTAGGTAATTAAAAAAAATGATGAGATAATGAAATAAGGACATGAAGCATGAAACATGTAACATGGAACATGAAACATGAACAATGATACCTTGAATGATGTCGTGTAAATCTGAAATCTAACATGAAGTGGCCATGAAGAATGTAGATCTAGATCTTGAAAATGGATCTTCAATGCTACATCACAACACTAGCTCAACAATATGCTTGATGCTTGATTACCTTGACATGATGATGGATCTTGGATTGCTGCAACAAATGATGAAGAATTTTTCTCTTGAATTCTTTAAAGATGCTCTTGAATATCCTTGAATACTCTTGTGAAGTCTTGTAATCACAAAATTGCTATTAGGAATTCTCTCTTGAAAGTCTAAGGTGAAAATGAGTGAAATAACCTTGCATTTATAATTGTTTATGCCAAATTCCTCAAAATTACAACACTACAAGCTGACAATAGATCTAGGAAAATAAAATCCTTCCAAGAATTTGAATTTTTTTAGGTTTAAGCTACACGAGACTCATATGCCAGTTGTGGCATATGAGTCCCATTAAGCTAGGCTTTGGGACACATGTTTCAAGAAATGCTTAGAATGATGTAAAATCTAGATCGAGGGCCCAAAACCTAGGTGGGACCCATACGCCCAAGGTGGCATATGAGCCCCACATCACTAAATCTATGTCACACAACCTAAAATGACATGAAATATGAATCCCCAAGGTTGAGATTATCCTTGGAAAGATGCATTAATTAAGGCTTGTGGATGCAAAATAAGGTCAAATAAGGCATAAAGATGCCCAATTAATAATGAAAACTCTAGGAAAGTGTGAAAGTGTGGTACAACACTTTACAACACCCAAAATAAGGTACAACTGAGTTCATTTAGCTTACAAGGGCCCAAGACCTAGTGTGAATGTGTTGAACATACTACAACACTAAATCAAGGCAACGTTATGCTTAAATTAACAAGGAGGGCCCAAACAAGCAAGAAAAAGTAGATACTCTTTTTGTTCCCACATTTTGCACCCACTTTAGTGAGAGGATGAACCTACTTCAAACTCACATTAAAGTAGACATTCAAAAGGGGTCCAAGCGTACCAATGTGGATGAAAAAGGATGAAAAAGATCCAAGGAGGTGGCCAAGAACCCAAGATCCATGATCCTAAGTCAAACAAATGTAAGCACGAAAGTACACACACAAGGTGTATGATATGCAGCAAAACAAGATACACATACATGTCAATAAGTAAAAGAAAGAAAAATAGAAACAGGAAAAAATAAAAAAGAGGTGGATCAAGCCTCGACCGTTTGTCCAACACAATGTGGATCAAATCTAAGTTTTCTGTCCAAAAATGCATGCTCATTCTAAGGCAATGGAACTTCAGGTTGTCTATTGGGTGAGTATCCAAAGGGTGGCTTAGTGAGAAATTCATGCCTCTGTACTAGCTTCTCGCCATATAATGAGGAAGTCATGCCCACATTTAGTCTTCTTATCATATGCTAACCATACCAAATCTAAACCTTCTGATAACTTTGGCAAGGCACCACATAATATGAACTTCGAACTTCATGAGGCAAGCAAAAATTTGTATGCTTGAAACTCATGAATAAGCAAGATGACACCATAGGAAAGCAAATTGTATTATGCAAGGTGACCATATAATAGTTATTGTAAAAGTAAAGTAGTTTAAGGTACATTCAAAGGGATTTTGGTTAGTTCATGTAAGGTCTCTTCTTAGGGAACATTGTGCCTAATGTCTCAAAGAGAGGATGAGTCAAAGAAATATCATGCTCTCGGAGGAAATCAAGCCCAATGACACCACCAAGAAAAGAATGCATCACAAGAATAAGAAAATAAAATAGTGAAACATGAGTATTGATGTATTCCCCCACTTTAAAGCAGTTGCTAGCACCATTACTATGAGAAATTTATTTAAAGTAGAAGACATGAGAGCTTATTCAGAAAGCACTATACCAAGTCATATGTTTCCGAATACCACATCATGAAAATGGGTTGCATAATTTAGTACATCACATGAAATCCCACTTAAGGTATGCCGTCCATATCCCAAGCTTACTCTTATATTTATATGGAAGGAGGTCAAATATCCAAAAGATACAATGACAAGTCACATATGAGGACAAGGCTACCTAACCCCTTACCCCCACTTAGTGCAGGACAAGGATGAGCCAAAATGATTGATGAGAAATATGCTAGATTGAAAATCAATATCAATTACAGGAATTGGGTGCCCCAACATAAGGAAGAGCACCATACTCCGTAAGATGTTGAATTTTATCACTTAAAGCCTTACATTCATTAGTAGAATGACCATGAACTCTATGATATGCACAAAATGAATTCTTGTATTAAAATTTATTTTGTGTTCTTGGAGGGAGAGATATACACCAATCTTGGAGGAGCCTCGACACGATACCCTCTTGATCAATAGAAGATGTTCCTTTATTTTATGACAAAGATATCTCTTTCTTTATACAGGATGTCATACTTACACAAGACTCTTTAGATTGCGATATTTTTTACTCTCCTTTACGAGAGGGTGTAAAATCTATCAAATTCAAATCATTAGTATTTTACATGATGACATTGATATTAAGCGAAGATTTCTTTGTTTCTTTCATTTATTTCAAAGGGAAAAAACTAAGACCACTAGTGTCTATTGGCTCAAGATGCACTAATGTTAAAGTCAACATAGAAGGATCTTTTCTAAGAATGTTGATATCAAGTGAAGGCTTTCTTGTTTCTTTCGAAGGACAATAACCAAGACCATTAGTCTTTTTCCTACGTGTTAGGCTCTATAGGGACACATATACCTTGTTCTCTAGCACCACATCCTTTTCCACTATATACTAGTTGTTTCATAAGTTCATAACCTTTTCCATAATGCTTTTTCATTTATTTTGGATTTGTTGGTTGTTGGTAGTCTATCTCATCAAAGTTTTTTGTGTAGCTTGCATCTTCTTCTAAAGTGGTTGAAGTGGATGCTTTCGAAGGGACTTCTGAATCTTTTGTTGGGATTACTGCTTTTTATTTTCCCTTTGCAAAATATTTTTCTATGATCTTGTACTCTCTTATGAATGATGCGAAGTCTAAGGAACCCTAATCATCTTCTAATAGCTTTGTGACTTATTCAATATGTTTTTCATTGTATTTCTCTTGCACGGGTTCTACTTGTGTAGTTGGTGTCAATGTTTTCAAAGTATTTTCTTTATTTTTCTCAATGTTCAAGCAACTGTTTGGTTCAAGATCAGCTTCAAGTATGTACACTTTGTTGTTGTAAACATACTTCATTATACGATGAAGAGTAGAAGGCACCCCATTCTTTGCATGGATACATGATCTTCCTAAAAGAAGATTATATGAAAGATTGTGAGGCATAACATGGATCGGTGTTTCTAATGTGGCCTTTCCAACTATAATGGGAAAAGTTATCACACCAAGTGGTTGTTTTCCTAAATTTTCAAATCCACGAATAGATAAAGAATAAGGTTGAATTTTTTATTTATCCACACCAAGCCTATCCAAAAAATTTATGCTACGCACATTAAGAGCGAAGCCAATATCAAAAAGGGTTTTCTTTATGTCTATTCTATTATATCTAGCCATTATCATGAAAGCATCATGTTGTTTTTTCACTTCCAAAAGAGGGAGCTCACTTTTGTGGAAAATAATGGTAGCATTTATTCCTTGAATCATGGCTATTACGTCATTTGGGTTTGCACTAGAGGGGATAGGAACTTGTTGTAAAAAAATTTGAATCATGTTGTGATAATGAGGGGAAGCTTGAATAAGATCCCATAATGATATCTTAGTGTGACCAATGACATAGTGAAGGTTAACTACACCTGATCCATACAAATTTGAGGAATATTTAACCCACTAAGCATCAATCTCAATAGGATCATTCACTATAAGAAAAGATAAAGAATCCATTAAAAATAACATTCTACATCATGAAAGCTTGACAAACCTTTAATCTAAGACATTCAAACTTATCCTATTGGGGGAGTGGTCTCGCATTGATGTGGAATGGCGACCCTTTCCCAATGCCTTGGATAATGAGCTTGTTTAATCATTTTTATTGAAGAAAACTGATGAAACCATCGATAGATGTGTATGAAAACATGATTTAAAGCTAAATGAACATGATGCAAGCTATTTTAACATGATTTATGCTAAGATGGTCGATATGGGTGTATGCAAATCTACTCTAAATGTATGTAAACTTCAAAAAATTAAAAACCTAATTTAGAAAATAAGATAAACGTATGCATATGTAATATCATGGAAGCCATTAATGGAAGCTAAGCTAATATGCAAGTAAATAAATCTAAAATGATGTTAAATGTGAGTGCAAGTGCAAATGATTTTACCAACATAAGTTTGTTGTTAAAAGATGGATCCATTTGTCTCCAAATAGTGCTTTATTTATAGGAAAGCAAATGAAAAATGAAGGGTTGAGATCAAAAAGGTTAATCAAGGGTCAAGGATGGAATAAATTGGAGGCATGGATCATGGATTATCATCAAAAGATGAGAATGAAAGATGTGATTTTAATCAAGGGTTAATATTCCTTCAAACAAAAACACTTTTAACTTGTACAAGAGGTCACAAGTTAACTTGCACAAGAAGTTTTAAGTTAACGTGTAGATGAAGCTTTGTAAGAATATTTCCCTTTTCAAATGAGTGAGGAGAAACAATATTCTTTTGAATATTCTCATGGGTGAGGAAATAGATATTTTGCAAATTAAAACAAAGTTTAATTGTGCAAAAGGGGAAGGAATATTTCATGGGAATGTTCCCCTTTTGAAGGAATGTGCAAAGGAAGAATATTGCCTTGCAAGTGAGATAATTAGTAATTTGACAATTAAAAATAAGTTTCAATTATGTGAATTAGGGGAATTATATGATATTCATTAAATAATTGATTTAATGGAGATCAAATGAAAAAGCAATGGGTGAGATTGATTTGATCTATCAATGGTCACAAATGAAAGGAGGATGAAACATAGATCAAGGATTCTCATCAATGGATGAGAATCAAAGATCACATGCATCAAGAAAAGATCAAGGACTCACAATCATGCAAATTTTAGACACATAAAATATACATGCATCTAATCCTGATTCACTAACTCCATTTCCTCCATCATTTACTAACCAGTTAATTGAATAATCATTATTTAACTAATTCATAACTATTCCTCCTTGATTAAATAAATCAATTTTATTTAAGCAAGTTCTAATGTTTCTCTTTTGATTAAATAAATAATTTTATTTAATTATCTCCTAAAGTTTCTTCATTTAATTAAATCAAATGTATTTAAATAAATTACTAATGACCATTATTTCCTCCCATTTGATTTAAATAAATCCAAAAACCTAAATCAAATATCATGTCAACTAATCTCTATCTAAAGTTAATTAAACCCCGATTAACTTCTAACACTAATCCTCTTTTCTCTAGATTTTGCAACTTGCACAATAAATCAATTTATTTGATTTATTATTTCTTCTATTTTCATTCAAAATGACATCTTTATGGAATATGCTTCAAATTTGAAATATTCCCCCAAAAGGGACTTGTCCTCCAACATGGCATTAACTCCTCTTACATTGTCCCTTACATGTCTCCCACTTGGCATTTAAGACTCTTTCTTCTCCCTCCACAAGCCAACTTTCAAATTTCAAATTTGAACCTAATAGCATTTATCATGCACAATGACCAAAATGTGCACAACCTTCATCCATTGACATGTTGACAAGTGGCATATTGTCATTGGCTCATGCTTTATCCCACATCCATCCTATTCTCCATTTTTCAAACCTTTTTCCCTATAAATGGACTCCTCTATTGATTTGAAGGACACAACTTGATACACAATCTCAAGCATTTTCATCTTGATCACTCATCATCCACATTTCATCCATCATCCAAGAGCTTATCACAAAGGGGTTGGGGCAGGGCTATTTTCCACATCAAAATAGCATCAATCCCCCTATGGGATGTTGGTTTGATCATTAGAATAGTGTTTCATTGTGTTTTGCTTTCTTTTTTGCTTTGTTTCCATTATTCTCGTGTTCAAATGAATTTCATAGGGAGTGGTTTATTTCAGTTTACTAACAATAGCTAATGTGGTATGTTTTATCTATTGTTAGTGATTGTATATTCACCTCTCACATTTTGATGCCCACCATTTTTGTGCATACCATGCAAGTATTGCATTCATTGAGACTGCATTTGCTTGAGTTGTCATCTAGAGAACCATTCTCCAAATCAGGAATACTTACTACTTTAGGACAAGTCAAACTTTTTTTTATTTTTCTAATATTATGTGAGTATTTAAAATGATGCAAAATACCTTGACTATTAGGAAAATCTAACTCGTTCACTGGTATCCTAGATTCAAAGGCTAAAGACTGTCACTTTTTTTTTAACATTTATGTAGCTAGGTATATTCCTTTTTTTTATAATCTTGTGTGTGCTAACTTGCTAGCTTTTGTTTTTAACCAAACAAAATTGTCATAGTTTTCAATGTTAGCTGCTTTCATTCTTAATGTAGAATCTTAAAAAAAAAAAAAACCATAAATCTTGCTTATAAGACAAGTTACTAGTGTTGCGCTTGTATCATCATTATACACGCTCAATCATAATAGGTAGGGTTCTATTTTTTTTCTTCCTCTTTCTGTTGGATTTTATGACCTTGTACAGAGCCATGGGGGAGAAAATTTTGGGAATGCATTTCAACTTGGTCTACAGTGGAAGATCGAGAGTATGAGCATTGAGATTTTGTGTGCAACCTTAGTCAAATTTTGGCGTCAGTTATATCTTTCATCCTTTCCTGCCAACCAATTCGGGGGTTTCAAACTTGTAAAACCCATTTTATGCATATCCTGCATCATTGAAGTCCATGAGACCATATTGCTTTGAGGAATTATGTCGAACAACTTGTGTGCCTTGTCTATGTGTACACATTTTGTGTACAAAGCTACCAGGGTTGTTGCAATTACAACATTGGAAAAAGGTATATTTGTCATGGATGTTGGGATAGATGTCCACACCCTATTCTAAAGCTCCCATTTCGACAGAGGCAGAGAGATCTACTATGCCCTTGGTCATATCCCTCTAAAATCCATTCACTGGATCTGCTAGAGGGGAATGTGAAATCAAAAAATGAAAAAAAAGGCAAGAAAAGAAAGCAAAATGAACCCATATTTGGATAGGTTGTGACTAGTAGAGTCAGTTCCCCACCTTCCCTTTCCTAATGACTAAAAGTCATCTACCCTAAGCAAGCAAACAAAAAAATAAAACATAAAACACTCAGAATTAAAACTTTAGCCATTTTGCTATATTGCGCTAATATGAGTTGAACCCATTGTGTGGCCATGAAGTCTATAGTGGCCCCTCTAAGAGCAGTCAAGGGCACTATCAAGTAGGAATTAGTGAAGCCAAAAAAACACAAAAGAAAGTGGAAACTTTATTAACATTCAATACTCTACCTCTGGCACGGTGAGAAAATGTTGGTTAAGGTTATTGAGCTCGCTTCTATCTTTTTCTAATTGAGGCCAAGAATAGATGGACTCCCAACACTAGAGGTAGAGAGAGAATTTGAAGTACATATCAATGGAATGTGTACTCAAGAAATTATGCCAAAATTTGTGTAGGATCTTGAGTGTAGAGATCTTGTGCTGACATCATAAAATTTGATTGGTATTTCAATATAATCTTGTGGATCAATTTTTCATGCTTAATATGATTTTATGTATAAAAAATATGGTCATGCTTGTTTATCTTGCTATCTTTGATCATATGGAGTTCCTTCAAATTTAATTTTTAACCGTTATAACCATTTTTTTTATTTCATAGGTACTTTGTATCAGAGTGGATAAATCACAAGAAAAATTGAGATGGAAAGTGGATAGTGAACTTGAGGCTTGGAAAAAGAATTTTTAAATGCTTATTGTAATAATCTATAGTATTCATGGCTTCTTTTGTTTTCTATTTTAGGACAACTCACTTTAGTTTTGGGTTTAAAATTAGCCATTGATTTGATCTCTTCAAGTTGGTTAAAATTGAACTTAGACACTAAATTTTTTATTTGGTCTACAATTGAACAAGAAAATCTTGCATTTCTTTTGGTGCTTAAAAATAATTCTCTTGCTTTGAAGGATTAAAATTAACATGTGCTTCTATGTTTTGTAATCACCTACCCAAATTAATATCATCTAAAAGACATATGTGCTTCTCTCCCACCTCATGGAAATCTTGAGAATCAAAAGGACTTTTGTGATATTAAATTGTGTAAGTGATTGCCTCCACACTTCATTTGGGTTCTTAAAAATAGGACAAAACTTACGAGTGTAGTGGAATATATCGCATGTGTTCTCTCTTTGTTTCTCAACAAATATCGATCGAACTATGAATGTATTTGCTCGCTTTTGTGTTATCTTTGAGGGCCTGCCTTGTGGGAAAAAGTAATCACCCAAGGGAACAACCCAACCGGGAACACGCTAAAGCCAAGCAACTTCCAATTGGTATAAAAGTGTGGGTACTTGAGGAAAGGAAAGTATCATGAGGATTGTTCCGATGAGAAGGGCAGCAATGGTCTCTCGCCACATGGATGATCCCCCATGAATGAAATGCCCCCACTAGAACCTTTGTTTAGAAGGAAAAAATCCTTAATCTATTTGTTGGTACAAGAACGGTCATTCTGAAGTGGCCCCACATTTTTACGGCTTTTAGTAGAGATGAGAAACTTATGCCATGGTAGTTTCATGGGTATTGATGCTTAGCTGACCCGAGAAGTGTGTGTCATGGAGGGGAGCCAATGTGGTCAAGCATCTAATCATCTGCTAAGAGTACGCATAGCTGGATTTATCCAAGTGAGGATTCAACAAATATTGTTTCAATATCCATAGGGTTGTGCATGTTCTTGAAATCAAAACACTTTGCTTTGATATAAAACATTGGAAAAAAAACATTCAACATGATCATCAAATTTATAACCCTTTAGGAGGAGTAAATACCTTTGACAAAATCCAAATGCTATTGCTTGCCCTACAGATTCTATCCTTAGAGGCTTCTAAGCATTTGAATTTACATCTCAATTTTCTCTCACTAAAGTCAACATTAGGAAACTATTGCCTTAATTTCCTCGATTTCCACATAATGGACTTTGTGGCATGAAAAGAACTTAGGACATTAGACATCTAGTTTGAAAAGCTAATCAAGAGTGTGTTTTTGGTAAAATAACTCATTAATAAAAGTTAAGAAACAATTGTACCCCACACATGTGCTTGGTATCTTTTGGTCATATGGTTTTCATGCAAACATTGGTCTTTTGGTTTGAACTACTCTTAGAGAAAAGCATGTTCTTCACTATCTTGGTCTTGTAAACAAGGTCCTTGTTAGGTTCATTTAAGATCAAATCAAACACTTCATTCATCCAAACATTATCATCTCCATCCCATAAACAACTTTAGAGCTTTGGAAACATCATTATCTAGACTTATGTACATCCTTAAACCAAATCAAAATAATTTGTTTAGTTAGGTGTGTGTGGATGAATCCTTCCTCACACACTTAGTTAAATTATCACCCTTTCAAATGAGTTCATCCTAAGATCACATCTAACATCTTAGGGTTTACAAGTTCATTATCCAAATCAAAACAATCAAAATCAAATCCTAAAGTCTAGCATTGATCCAAAGTTCGTAAAATTTCAACACCCATATCATTCACCCCTTTCATCCTTCATCTCATCATTGGTCCTAAACATCTTAGAGGTCACTTTTGGAACAAGGTCAAAAAACAAGAAAAACATGGAATATAAACTTGATCCATACATCATGAGTAACCTAAATCAACCAAACTATCAAAGCCATACCATGCCAATTGATTATCAAAACTCACATTTATACAATCCGTACATGGGATCATTATCTCCTAAAAACATCAATGGTACAACAAATGTGAGTATTCCCAATCTAATTTTTGGAACACCTTTCCCTATGATAGATTTAAATCAAAGTCAGAACTTACAAATCTATCAACCAAACAATCAAAGCATGATTCTTCAACAAAACAACATTATCCCACCAAATCCATACATGCCAAATGTGAATATACCAAGTACAACTTTACCAAACACGAACATTTTGAATCCAAACATGGTAAAATTTGGGATAGATATATTTGCAAATCATACAAATTTTGTTCAAAATCCAAACAAGATGTTAACAACTCCATGTATTGATCCAAGTCAAGGTAACACCATGAAAAATCAAAGTTACCTAAATCAAGGCAATATGATTCCCAACCAAAACAATGTTCAAACTCAACCTATCATGCCAAATATAAACATCATCCCAAATCAAATCATTATCCATGAACCCATCCAAACACTACCAGCATACATTCCAAATATGCTTGAACAAAAACCAAATCAATTATATCAAGGGTGTCAAGATCAAATTTTGCGAGATCAAATTGCTTCACTTGCCAAAATAATTGACTCATTGCACCAAGATACATCTCCACCCAAAAATCAATACACTCTTCCATTGGTTAAACCATGTCATCAAAACATTGAGTTGTGTCCACAACCACATCAAGAACAATATCTCCAATGTCAAGAAGTTAGGTATCAAGATTGACCACATCAACAAATGCAACCCACACATCTCAAAGATGAATCACCACATCTCCAAAATCAATCACCACAAGGTTAATTTAAAGTACAAGTCTCATAGGGTAACAAACGAGAATGCACACCACTTGGGAACCCAATCAAATCGGTCATGCAATAGTTGGTGCACGAAAAAATCATCACAATTCCCACCTATGACAACTATCAAGAGCCCCTAGTGAAACCACCATGGTACAATGAAAATAACCTTTGTTATTTTCACAAAATAAAGGGACACACAACATCAAATTTCATTCAACTCAAAAATCTCATCCAAGACCTGATTGATCAAAATATAATTACTATTGGGTACAATGATTATGATTCAACCACTAGCAATGGAATTGACAATCTCTCCACCACAATTGTTGAAAATAATGATCAAGATCTATCCATCAATGAGCACCTTGAAGATTTTTCTACCCCATCCAATGATCAAATCAGCATACATCTATAGTCATCTTTTAGTCATGATCAAAATCCCTCAACAATATTCAAAAATATCTATTTCAAGGAGTGGTAGAATTATTTGATCCCATTGACATAATCCATGACCCATAAACCAATGATCATGCTGAAAATGAGTTAGATGACATATCTCAAGATTTTATCCCAAACCATGATCAACATATTTCACCAAAGTCTAGCAATGGTCCTTTCCAATACATATTGGCATCCTTTGACCTCATGGTTATAGATATTGAAGGAATCCTCAACTAAACATTTGATCCAAGTCCACTCAAAAATCAAGAGGATATTGAACCACTTCCTATTCCTAATGACAACATCCAAGAACCTTTTATAAGAAATCCATCCTTTGAAACTGACCCATGTCAAGAACTTGATCCAAAGTATGTCAAAAGCAATTCCAACATTAATCAAGATCAAGAATCTGTATCTCCAAGATACTACAATGATCTAATGGACACTCTCCTATCTATACAAGATGTCCCAAATAATGATCATATACATATAGCACATACTCCTCCATCTACCCATGAGATTCTCTATATGGATGGACATGTAGATGATCTTCATTCAGAACATGATTCCTTTACTCCCAACATTATTACACAAAAAGAGTGGGTTATTGATTCCTATAGTCAAACTGAGTTGTCAACATTAGGATCAGATATATCCCAAATTCAGATTGAGGACATCATGTATGAAGATATCCAACATTATCTACTCAAGGAAATAGCTCATATGAAACAAGATATTCCAGAGTCAACAGAGCAGCAAATTGAAATAACGCCATCTATAGTGGTCATTTATCAGAGAATGCTTACTGAACAAGACATCTAAAAGCAGGAAGAATCAAAGAACAAAGGTGCTAATACCACCATACTGGGGGAAGCTATGTCTCAAGCAAACGTCAACATAGGGAGCACAAAGAATCCTTATGATGAAATCGATGCCAATACTACAACCAGCCATGTCATGAATCTTCATCCACCCATCACCCCATCCATGAATTGGGACCAACATTAAAAGAAATATTTGAATCAAAGCACAAAGAACATTATCAAAGAAAAATAAGTTGTGAAGCATAATGGAAAAATCAAATACACATGGATACCAAAGAATACAACGGAAGATTATCCCTATCAAACTCCATTAGTCAAAGAAACTATGGGGAAAAATAAAAAAGGGAAAAGTATCCATCAAAGATGTCCACAAAAGAAAAAGAAGGATTTTCAAGCAATGTACAAAGTATATCAAGTAGTTGGTCCTAATTCCATGCACACTTCCATATCCACCCATCATTTCTTATCTTCCCAAGTTTGGAGAGTCAAAGGTTCCAAACTATCAAAAAATTCAACTTGTATTCCTAAAAACACTCCATCCACACCTCCACGCATCATATCCAATTCTCACATTGACCATGTATTGGCAAAAACCCTTCATCATAAGGATTTAGAAGGCACTCTATAGAAATGTGTGCACAAAGACAAAGTTAACTCTAGTATTAGCAAAGCAGATCATGAATCTCAATATTTGCTTTCAAGTGCACGTATCTTGGCAAAGAAACTTCTTCAAGCAAGATATCAATGAAATATTATGAAAAAAGCATCTACATCGACACCACCAGGTGGTTCAACATGAGTTTCAAATATTTCATAGAAAAATACAAAAAAAATCAAAAACTATGAAAATAAAATAAAAATTAAAAAAAGGGATTGAAAATAGTAAAGAAAAAAAATCATCCTCTAGTGAAAACCACTATGGTGGCACTTTGGATAGGTACCATGATGAAAACCTGGCAAATAGGCATCATGTGTAAGAATCGAGCATCTATGTGCCCTAGTTTAGGTGGAAGAATCTCATCCCATCCATAATAAAGCCAACATTCCATCCATCTTATTCATAATAAATCCATTCATCCATGAACCATTTATCCAATCCATTTTTCATAGTCCAAATTATCTTGATCTTGGTAAAATTTTGGTGCACGCTTTACACTTGCTTTTGGTAAACATCTTGACATGAGTCATTTTCAATGATCCTATCCTACCCAACATTATTTGAGCCATGAAAGATTATCCAAGTAAGCATTATTTATTCAAACACCTTATCTTAGCACAAGATAATCCATATCCATCCATTCATACACCTATCCAAGCATCCACCCATGGCATTCCATACATTGATAGACACTGGAGGTACATATTTACATCTTTCTTTAGGAATAATCTTGATCTATCTCTTCCAACTTATGCAGTGATCTAAACATTGAAAAAATGTGAAATCAAATTGGTCAACCACTAGTGAGCGAAAGAATCAAAATCACTAGCCCATGGCATGTTTTGACAAGAATATGTTCCTTATCAAGGTTTATCTTTCATTTAACATCAATCCAAATAATCAATATCAGTCACATCTAATTTGCATGTCAACATAACATCAAATCATTCAAACAAATTTTGTTCCAAATCAAGCTTCAAAATCCTGATCAATCAAATCAAAATCAATCCATCATCATCTCAAGATATCCTTCCCAATCCTCGTGTTGCTTAACACAATCCTTGCATTGTTGTACATCCTCAACAATGTTATAATCATCAATCCTGATCAAATCCAATCAATCCATCATCATCTCGGGATATCCTTCCCAATCCTCATGTTACTTAACACTATCCTTGCATTTTTGTGCATCCTCAACAATTTTATCATCATCAATCCTAATCAAATCCAATCAATCCATCATCATATAGGGATATCCATCCTAATCCCTGTGTTTCTTAACACTATCCTTACATTGTTGTGTATCTTCAACAATGTTATCATCATCAATCCATTGATCTGATCAATCAACCCTAGCTTGGTTTTCAACAAAATCCCAAACAAAGCATTGATATCGTCACACATGTTCATATCCAAAACATCAAAATCGAGCGAAAAATTCAAAAACATTCAAAAAACTAAGAAAATCCAAAAACATCCAAAATCATATCAAAATCTAAAAACATTCATAAAATATCATAAAATCTCAGAAAACACAAAAAAATTTGAAAATTTGAAAATCAAAACATTTGTAAAATCTTGAAAATACCAAAAACGGCCTCAAAACATTTCAAATAACTCCAAAAACATCCAAATATTTGAAAAAATCCATCTGTCTCATCTCACTTTCACCTGCAATAAACATCATTCATAATAAATCATCATCCTCAACCTTTGGTGAATCAATCAGAAACAAGTCTGGCAGGTTAAAAGTGAAAACTCAAATGTCAAAGTCTCAAGTCTAGGTCAATACGTAAACAAGTTGGTCAACTCTTTGTGTCAATAGCCCATCATCCAATCAGTCCCAAATCAATCATTTGATATCATCATGTCATGGGATGCATCCTTCCTACAATGGACATCAACATTAGGCATCACCGTAGCTTAGTTTTGGCTAGTGGTCTTAAAGAACATTAGCTTGTTTGTTTACTTTATCTTTGTCTTTTGACTTATCTTATTTGTGCTCATTTTGATGACCTCTCAATGATGTCCAAACAAAATGTATTTAGAGAGAAAGGAATGGGTTAACGATCATTATCTTTTTATCTATTGTGCTTGTTGGATATTCTTGTAACATAACCTTGGTCATGCGTGCTTTGTTTGGGTGTAGGGAGGATGTTTTAGGTATCTTGTTGACCACATAGGAAGGCTTTCCTTTCTATGTTTTGGTCCAAGATGTTTGGAACATCTGAACTGCATTTTGGATAAGGTTTTGTATGTTAGGTGTGAACAAAAGTACTCCTATATAATTATCGAGTCAAAGTCCATCACACTAGGTACAATGCCATCTTGGTTCTTAATACCCCTATGCATCATACCTACATATATTATCAAACATAAGGTAAGTAGCCCTTTTAAAATACCAATTCATGATAAGAAAATAATCATCATTATCATCTCTAATAAAGTTTCATAGATCATGGACTTGTTGGATCCTCTTTTAATCATCTTATTCCTTCTTTCTTCTCTCCACGCTAACATGGTACCAAGATCAGTTAATCACCATCACTAATGTATCCATCCTACATCCACAAAATGTTAGCATGTTGCATATCATATCATATCATATCATATACGAAACACTCATCATCTCAAATGTAGTGCATTATTATTTTAAGTTGTTTAGGATAATATAGATTGGTTATTCTAAGCATCTTAAAAACCATCTCATTTGTATCATCATCATAACCATCCATACATCCATCTTGAACCTCTTTGTCTTGAGATCGACCCTCAAATTGAACTTTTCGCTTGATCTCTCGAGGGGTCAATGTACCAATATACTTATTTCCACTGGGGCATCTGCAAAAAAACTCAAATTTTTTTTAATTTCAATCTCAACAAGGTTATTCTTTGAACCAACACAACAGGTACATTGATTCAAAGAGGGGCAAAATGTAGACATATAAAATATACATGCATTTGATCTTGATTCACTAACTCAATTTCCTCCATCATTTACTAACCAATTAATTGAATAATCATTATTTAATTAATTCATAACAGTTCCTCACTGATTAAATAAATCAATTTTATTTAATCAAGTTCTAATGTTTCCTCTTTGATTAAATAAATCAATTTTATTTAATCAAGTTCTAATGTTTCTCTTTTGATTAAATAAATCATTTTATTTAATTATCTCCTTAAGTTTCTTCATTTAAATAAATAAAATGTATTAAATTAAATTACTAATGACCATTATTTCCTCCCATTCTATTTAAATAAATCCAAAAATCTAAATCAAATGTCATGTCAACTAATCTCTATCTAAAGTTAATTAAACCCTGATTAACTTCTAACACTAATTCTCTTTTCTCTAGCTTTTGCAACTTGCACAATAAATCAATTTATTTGATTTATTATTTCTTCTATTTTCATTCAAAATGATCTTTATGGAATATGCTTCAAATTTGAAATCTCTCCCCAAAAGGGACTTGTCCTCTAGCATGGCATTAACTCCTCTTACATTGTTTCTTACATGTCTCCCACTTGGCATTTAAGACTCTTTCTTCTCCCTCCACAAGCCAACTTTCAAATTTCAAATTTGAACCTAATAGAATTTATCATGCACAACCTTCCTCCATTGACATGTTGACAAGTGGCTTCTTGTCATTGGCTCATGCTTTATCTCACATCCATCCTATTTTCCATTTTTCAAACCTTCTTCCCTATAAATGGATGACTCCTCTATTGATTTGAAGGACACAACTTGATACAAAATCTCAAGCATTTTCATCTTGATCACTCATCATCCACATTTCATCCATCATCCAAGAGCTTATCACAAAGGGGTTGGGAAAGGGCTATTTTCCACATCAAAATAGCACCAATCCCCCCATGGGATGTTGGTTTGATCATTAGAATAGTGTTTCATTGTGTTTTGCTTGCTTTTTTGCTTTGTTTCCATTATTCTCGTGTTCAAATGAATTTCATAGAGAGTGATTTATTTTAGTTTACTAAAAATGGCTAATGTGGCATGTTTTATCTATTGTTAGTGATTGCAAATTCACCTCACATATAAACACACTTTGCAACAACTTTTAAAAGTTGTTTCAAAGTTTGTTTGGAGTAATCATTACCCTATTTTGGAGGAAAATAGGAGAATATTCCATTGGAATATTCCCTATGCAAGTGGATGAGAGGGAAATTAGAAATTTAGTTAATTAGAACTAAATTTGAATGTGCAAGATGAGGAATGTGATGATATTAATTAAATTATTGATTTATTTAATGAAAAGGAGATGCAAATATGATATTTAATTAAATAATTTAGGTTATTTAATTAAATAAGAGGTCTTAGGGTTAAAATTAAATAATTTTCATTATTTAATTAAATTAGATGAGATGTTAGTGTTAGAGGGGTGAATTAACCCAATTAGGCCAATTAGATTAATGGGTGAAAATGAGGCATTTAATTAAATTAAGGCCTAGTGAATTAAACAAGTGAAACGAGGATGGGTTTGAGGAAGAAATGATGTTAGTTAGCCAATGTGATCCATTGAAACATTTTTAGGTGTCTACATTTTTCCCCTCTTTGAAGAAATCTACTTGTTGCATTGGTTCAAAGACAAATGTTGATTTCGATGTCGATTTTTTTGGTGATGACGATGCATAAACAAATATCGATGATCTCTTTGAGATGTTGATAGCCAAGATAAATTTGATAAATTTGATTGATTAATTGATAAAATTTTTGAGGATTCACAACAATACACGGATTGTGTTAAATAACACGAGGATTGGTAGGGAAAGATATATCCCAATGATGAATGATTTGATAAATTGATCCAGATTTGCTAGTGAGGCTAGGAACAAAATTTGTTAGATGATTTGATATCGATATGATTGAAAGATGGCTGGTTGCCCCCTTGAGAGATCAATCAGAGGATAAAATGTTTCGACTGGGCTCACGATAGGTGAAAATTAGACATTGAATCAAATAGCTATAAATATGCAGTTTTTTGAGCTAAAGATGATATAGATGCCCTATTGTGCCCCATTGGAAGAGGGATTGTTATCATGATAGCTCAGATATTGATGTAGATAGATTTCAGGAAGTATAGACAATCATCGGCTAGGAGTAGCCTCATGTATATTTTGATATATCACACATATTCGATACTTGGATAGAATTGTTAGTAAAGATAGAAGAATAAGAAGATAAGATGGATGGAAGTAGAAGAATGAAATGGAAATTGATTAACCATTGATTTTGAGATTGATTCAAATGTCCAACAATTCCTTGATCCACCAAGACTTTATTAGATTATGGTGATGAGACATGCATGATGATGATGATGATGACTTGCTCATATCTTGGGATTGGGACTTTTAGTCATTCCTTATTGTTTGATATAATACATAAACACGATGCATCAAGTTATTGATAACCAAGATGGTGTTGTATCTAGTGTAATGGAATTTGACTCTACAAATAGATAGGATATTTTGTGTTCACACCTCGACATACAAAAACCTTGTTGGAATGTAAGTTAGAAGCTTAGAACACATCGGACCAAAGCATACACAATTGTCAACAATTTATTCCAAACAACTTTCCTACACACAACTAAGCAAGTATGGGCCAAGATTATTTTACAAGAATACCCACAAACATATAAAACCAAAGATAATGATCAATGCCCCATTCCTTTCTCTCTAAATCATTTTGATAGACATCATCGAGAGGTCCTCATAATGGGTCATTAGGATAAATCATAATAAAAGATAAAAAACAAATAGTCAGTGTTATCTGTATCTCTTTCTAGTTTAACTTAGCTAAGGTGATTTATGATGTTGATGTCCATCGCAGGAAGGATGCAACCTAGGAAATTTTGATCAGATATTTTGATTAGGATGAGGTGTTTAAAAAGGCATTGATACAAACTTCACTCATTCATTTACCTATGACCTAGACTTTAGATTTTGACATTTAGGTTTTCACTTTATGACTCAATACACTTGTTTTCTATTTGTTTTGCCAAAGGTTGAAGATGATGATAGATTTATTATGGGTGAAGGTTATTGTGGGTGAAAGTGAGATGGGATGGATGGTTTTGGATTTTCTGAAATATTTCAATGTTTTTGGTATTTTGAAAATGTTTTGAGGCTATTTTTGGTCTTTTTGAAAGTTTATGTGATTTTTTTGGTTTTCAGATTATTTGAGGTTGTTTAGGTTTTTCCAAGTTTTCCAATGTCTTTTTTTTGGATTTTCAAATTTCAAATGTTAAGGATTTTTTGTTTTACAATTTTATTTTTGTTTTCTAAGTTTTCAAATGTTTTTGTGTTTTCTGATATATGAATGTTTAGGGTTTCTTCATTTTCAAATGCTTTTGTATCTTTTGAGATATTTGAATGTTTAGGGGTTTTATGATATTTGAATGTTTAGAGATTTCCAAGTTTTGACTAAGAATCTAACCTAAAAGACCTATCCTAGGGGCCTCGGGGGTTGATCAAAGATAAGCCTTGCCTACGTTATACGCGCAAAGACCATGTAGTTTTACTGACACGACTTATTGAAGATGAATATATTAATAGTTGATGGAAATGTTAATTTATTATGAAGGGATCCTAAAGGACCGATCTAGGGTGTCTCAGGGGCACATTAATGATGACCTTTCCTGCATTGAAGCTTAAAGACTCATAGTTCGATAGGGTACCACCTTTTGGATTTTTGATGTTCGACCTTTCTAGGGTTTTTGATGTGTTTTGGATGTTTTGGATTTTTCTTTACAATTTTTTAAATGTTTTTGGATTTTAGCAAAAATTTGAGGCAAACTATACATAGATCACAATGTTGATGTCACGTTGTCAGATATAAGACATGGATCAAGTGTTATTTGAAAACAAGAGTGCAATAACCTGCCCCTAGTGTCTAGCAATGTTTCAGAATGCAATGGATAACCAAGATAGGTAATGTATATGCAAAGAGTTTGATATAGTTTTATCATGCTAGATATGGACTATGGGACTTCACGAGATAAAATGGTAAAGAGCCTATCAAAAGTTTTCCATGAGTAGAGTTGAAGTATACACCAAATCTTTGTTAAGATCAAGATAAAGTGGAATATCTAGATGAAAGCTAGATTTGGATAGATGGATGGAACATTAGATTTATCATGACAAGGATGAGATGATTCTATCTAAGAAGGATCATATAGATGCTCAATTCTACTCATGATGCATGTTTACCAAGTTTTCATCATGGTACTTGCCCAAAGTTCCACCATAGTGGTTTTCACTAGAGGACGATTTTTATTTTTACTATTTTCTTGATTTTTTTTTATTTTTTTGATTTTTTAAAGATTTTACCCTCATGTTGAACCACCTAGTGGTACTGATGTAGAGGCCACTGCCATAACATGATAGTGATATCCTTCTTGAAGAATCTTCTTTGCTAAGATATGAGAACTTGAATGCAACCTTGAAGAACTCTGATTTTCCTTGCTGGTACTAGAATTAAACTTGTATATGTGTGCATATCACGATAAAATTCCTTTAGAATCCTTATGATGAAGGGTAGCTACCAACACACGGTCAATGCGAGAATTGGATATCATGATGTAGTGGATGGTGACATGTATGAAGGAATATGAGATGTATTGGTTGATGGTTTGGAACCTTTGACTCTCCAAACTTGGGAAGATGAGCAATGATGGGTGGGAATGGAGGTTTTCATGGAGTTAGGAGAAACCACTATATATACTTTATTGCTTGCTTGAGAAGCTTGCTTTTGTATTTGAGGACTCTTATGATGGATATATTTCCACTTTTTATTTTTCCCATAGTTTCTTTGACTAGTGGAGTTTTTGAGGGATAATTTTCTTTATTTTTATTTGGTATCCATTTTTACTTGGCACGTCCATTTTTCTTTACTACTTTGTTTTCTTTGATGATCTTTTCCTTTTTTTGATATGAATTCTTCTTTTTACGTTAGTCCCAATTTGTGTATGAGATGATGGGTGAATTCCAACTCATGATACGACTAGTTGTAGCATTGATAGTATTATCATCATAAGGATTCTTCATGCCCTATATGTTGATGTTTGATGTAGACAAGATTTCCCCTAGTGTTGTGAAGGTATTATCAATACCTCACCCTTTTCCTTGATAATGTATCCTTTGATCCATAGCCACTAAATATGACTTGTCATGAGCACATGATATTGCTATGGGTTCCTGTTGTTCAAGAATATGAATTGTTTTCTCTAGTTCTATGACATCATTTTCTATTGATATTGCTTCAAAATATGTTGATACTGACTCAAAAGATGTCGATGATGCACAATCACTATAAGAAAAAAGAATCTCAATAGTTTCTTGATCTTGTGTAGAAATATCAAGAGTGGGAGACTCATGTTTTGGATGAAGAATGTCTATATGTCCATTCGAAAGAAACATCTTAAGAGTGATATCAGGGACATCTTTGGAGTTTATAATGGTTTGGAAGATGTCCCTTAGTTCTTTTTGAAACTCTGGGGATAGGGATTCTTGATCTTGACTCGATTAAGAGTAAATTTTGTTATCCTGAAGAGCCTCCTCTTGGCATGATCCTTGGGTGGATGATAGATCATCAGAAAAAGACTCTTTGCAAAATTTTGTGGGTATGGGTGCAATAAGGGATATTTTTGGCTCATTGGGAACTTCTTCAACATTCCCAATCATTGAGTCATATGTAGGGGAGATATCACAATCTGATTCCACTTGATGTCACTATGGTATAAAATAGTGTTAAACACTCTTGATGGGTTTGGACTTTGTTTTAAAATGGAATCTTGATGTGTGTCTGATTCCTCATGTTGTGATGAAAAAATATGTCCCATCGTGGTATCACGAGTATTGTTTACATTTTTTGAGGTTGATTCCTTTCTTGAACCTTTTTCTTTTGTATGATCGAGCATAGGTTTTGTGTAAATTTTCATATTTTCATTCCCTAATTTTTTATCGACATGAATGTCTCCTTGTTAAATAAGATCTATTAAATGTTTGAGTCTAAAATAATTTTGTGTTTTATGACCTTTGTATCAGTGAAATTCACAAAAATGATCTTCCCTATAGCTGCGAGGTTTCACTTGTGGCTCTTGATAGTTTGAGAAATTTGGGAGTGTGATAAGATTAGAATGTATAATATCTTCAACACATCCTCCATAGTTCCCCCTAAGGAAGTGAATTTTTGTTTAGGAGCACTATTTGTTCTTTTTTTTCCATGTTGAGTGTTTTCAGCATTGATCATTGGTTGATTGTTTGATGGTGACATGTATGGTTGTTGTGTATTCATGGTTTGGATGTTTTCTTGTCTAGTAGCAGTTAAGACCACCTTTGCATCAACAACACCATCACTGGTAACATTTTTGTTCTTGGCCCAATAGCAGGGCTTGTCATTAAAACTAGTGGATGGGCAGTTATCTTTATACACTTGTGTGTTCCCCTGTGAGATTAGGGATCACTCAATGTTAAGGGCCAAAGGAACACGCTCATCATAAGATGTGACGCACTACATTTTAAGTGGAAGGATAGATCTAGATCAAGATTTATCATGATGATCCCCACTTGTTGTTCATCAGGAAGGGGCCACTTGTTCTTACTAGATCTTTGTCTCCACTATTGCAAGAAATTTGCAAAAGTTTCTCCTTTGTTTTGTCTTAGTGTGCACATCCATTTCAAGATTGAAGGAGAAGTGATCTATGAATCTATTGATGATTTCTTGGAAAATTTTGAGGCTTGGAGGTAATTGTGAAAGCCAATCCATGGTACGACCTGTTAAACTTCGTGGGAAGAGGCACATTAAGTAGGAATCATTATAGGCCACCTCCATGCACATGACATTGAATTCCTTGACATGGTCCACATGATTTCCTCTTCATTTGTATTTATCAAGTTTTGGTACCTCAAAGCTAGGAGGGAATGGTACCATTACAATGTTTTGATTGAATGGATAGGGACATAGATTATGTGTATGGTGAATTTTTTTCTTTCCCACTTGAAGGTCCTACATTTGTTGGGATAACACATTAAACTATGATGCTAGATCATCTTGTGTGTTTTGTGGAGGAATATATGTTGCATATTGCAAGATGGTGAATGAAGTGTATGTGGGATTCTAATATGATGATGTGTTGTATGGTGTGTACGGTGGTGTGGGATAGGGTGATGATGGTGTAGGTGTATATGTTCCTAAAATGTTTGGGTTGATGATGTTTTGTTGAGGGTTATAGTATAGACCCTATTGTTGTTGTTGTTGTGTGAGAAGTTTTTGTTGTTGGGAATATTGCTAAGCAAGAAGTGCTTTTTTTTGGGCTTGTTGTTGAGCTTGTCATTGCACAGCGAAGGTAGCTTGTTGGGCTTGTTGTTGTCGTTGTGCTACTAAGGCGGCTTGATGGACTTGTTATTGTTGTTGTGCTGCTAAGGCTACTTGATGTTGTTTTTGTGCTACTAAGGTTGCTTGATGTTATTTCTATGCTACTAAGGCTTCTTGATATTTTTGTTGTGCTACTAAGGCTACTTGATATTGTTGATGTGCTACTAAGGTTGCTTGTTGTAAAGATAAGGCATGCTCTTGTAATGTAGGATCAATTCATTGTTGGGACATCTATGATGAATTGGGGGTGTCAATGTTTTGAGTGGGTAGTGAATGGTAGATGAGAGGTTGGGGGTTCCCTTGGTTTTACATTCCTTGTAAGATAGTGAATTGAGGTGGAGGAATGTAAGTTTGAGGTCCCAATTGATTTTGCATGGTGAGAGGGACCATGGGGAAATTTGATGATTCCATTAGATATTGTGATGGTAATGAAATATTAAGACCTTGAGTCCATTGATTAAAAAGGTTTCCTTGACCGATGTCTTGAGGATTTCCTTGTATTTTAGGTGGGATCAAGGTATTACCTTGGTTGATGGGATTTGTAACCAATGTTGTTTTGGTCTGGGTTGGTGATGGATGGGTTTGATGTGGATGGTGGATTGACTTTAGTATCTTGGGTAACCACTTGTTTTGATGTGGGGTTGTTGGAACCACTTGTTAATGTTTTCCCTTGCATAAGAGTGTTAACTTTCCCTTGTTGTCCTATTTGAGGCACTTGGTTCACATTACCTTGTATAACATTGGGCACACTTGGGGTGATGGATGAAGATGGTTATGCTTGAAATGTTGATGTAATTGTGGTGTCATGGAATGTAAGTGGTTTTCCAAATGTTGGTGTCCAACTTGTGTTTTGGGGAAGGTTGGAGGTTAATGAAATGGTTGTGTTGTGAATACCCATAGTTGTGTTTGTTCCTAGACATGAAGTGAGACCAAGGTTGGTTCCTAGCCTAGTTGCAACACTAGATGTTAAGGGTTGACTTGGCACAAGGGATGGAGTTGGTTGAATCATAGATGAAGTCGAGCCTTGTGTCATTGATTGTGCAACAAAAGATGGGGAAATTGGAGCCACATTTTCTAAGGCTTGATATTCCATGATTTCTTCCCTCATAAGTCCAAATGGATTGTTCGTGACATCTTCTATCTCATACGACCCTGATGGAGATGAGGGTTGTTGTGATGAGGTAACTTGACTTCTTGGATTAAATTATTGAGGATTTGGATCACTTGAGGTGAATGTGACTTTGGTTTTCTCCATGATTCTCTTGTATTGTGATCTTGTCTTTACCATAAATTTTGAGTCACCTATGGGAGAGTTATGTTGATATTTGTAATGTTTGAACTCTCTAGTTGACTCAAATATAGGTAAAAGGGACTCTCTAAGTCTTTTTGGAGCAATGATGATAATGGGGGATGAAAAGGTGGATGATATGGAAAGTGATCTTTGCAAACATTTTGGGACAACACTTTTGACCTAAGAATTTGATGTTTGATGTTTGATAAAGGATATTTATGAACTTGGAAATCTTTAGGGTAGATTCATGACCTTCAAGATAAACTAGTTCAAAGATGATAACTAACTTAACCAAATGCATGGAAAAGGATTCATTTCGCATACAATTTTTTTGCAAAGTTTGGTGAAGTGAAGGATGAAATTTGATGGAGGAGTGTGTGAAATGTTTGACCCAATGTTGACCTAGAGTGAACCTTTGTTTTCCAAGACCAAGGTAGTGAGAAACATGTTATACCTCTAAAGTGATAAAACCATAAGGACTCAATGATTTTGGTAAAATAGGACTCAAAGGATTTTGGAAATAGGACCCAATGATTTTGAAAAAGTGAAACTCAATTATTTTGGATAATGAAACTCCACTGATACATTTTGATCATTTTTTTTATGACGGCCCGTTGGAATTTCGATGGCTGTTCGTCACTGTTATTGCTTTGGAATTTTGACGACATTTGAAATGTTGAAATTCTGACCCGACATCCGTCATCAAAAAATTCATCAAAATGTATTAGTGCTCAATGATTTTGGACTCAATGTTTTGCAATGTTTTCCTTGTATGATAGCGGGCATAAGGTTTGGTTATTTGACAAGAGAAATCAAATTCCAAATGGTCGTGTGGGGTTCAATTTGTCAATTTATCTTGCTTAATGAGTTTCCTTTACCACAAACACTTGTCATGATTAAGTTTTTCAAACTAAATGTCTATGTCAAAAACATCATAAATTTCACAAGGTCCATTTTGTGAAAAGGATGAAGTTCAAGCCATAGTTGCTTATATTGAATTTGGGAAGTATGGATTTAGATATAAGTCAAGATATTTAGAAAACTCTAAGGATAGAAATCCTTACGAAAAGCATTACTATCAAGACTATTTCAAAAGGTATCCATACTTAGACCAAAGGGTTTGAAATTTTGAGGAAGATTGTGAATGTTTGTAATGTTTTGCAACCAAGAAAAGTATTAAAATCACTCACACGCATTTACCATCCTAGGTTCAAAAGATACTACTTGTTGAATCCCCACTCATATTTCTCCAAACACTAAGCCAATGCAAACAACTAGAGTTTGGTGACACTGGCTCCCCTCCACAAAACACACTTCTCGGGACCACTAAATCTCAAAATCCTGAAGATCTAAAGATCCAAATGATTTTTTTCTATTTCAACAATGAATAGTAAAAATGTGGGGCGGCTTCAAAACGACCATTCTTGCACCAACAAGCATTAAGGATTTTTGGTAACTAAACAATTTGGTTCTTACTAACAAACTGAGAACACCCAACTGTATACACACCTGCTTTTCCACTTAAGGCTCTTACTACCATTATCATTCCACTTAAGGCATGGTACTAGGTGCAGTATGTTATATAGTCCAAGATAGAAGGTGCTTTCTCATGATTTCCCAACCTTTAATATAGCCCACCAATAAACATGCTTGCAAGAACTTGCCTATGAGTTTCTCGTTGCAGGGTGTATCTCATAATAAGTCATCTCTTAAGGGTGACACAAAGCATAAAGGTGTACTTAAGTATTTCTCTTCACCCAATATCGCACGAAGCGCAAGGGGATTAGATACATACTATAAGTGTACACAAACAATGAAGTACACTTAGAGTGTTTCTTTTCACCCAAGATTGCAAAAAGTGTAAGGGGATTGGATACGCACTACAAGTCTGTCACAAAAAAGAAAAAAATCATTGATTTTAACCTCTAAAGCTAAGATGAATTCATTTTATGCACCAAATGAAGTGTTAAGTTATTTTGTTCAATTTTAAACCCAAATCAAAGTGATGAACTGAGGGTTCAATTTTAACTTATTTGAGCATTCATTTTAAAATCCAATTGAAAGCTAGTGTGGTCCTAAAGTGTGAAATAAAAAAGCATTACAAATGGGTTATAATTGCCCCAAAAGTGTTGAAACACTTGTTACAATTATAGTTTAAATGATAATAGTATGCTTCTTTACTTCAAGTTGTATTGTTCAAACTTGCAAAACCCAGTTTGTCTAAAAACCAAAATAGGAAGTTAAAGACATGTTAGAAATCACATGAAATTAAAAATTTAAAGCACATGTAAAAATTTAAAGCAAATGTGAGGTTGTTTGGTTCAATTTTTTCCAACTTTGAAAGCTAATTCATTTTATCCTTTCAAGTGTTTGAGAAACATTTTTAGAAAATTAGATTATAACAACTTGAGATAATGATAACTTTCTCAAATCTTGATCAATTTGGAAATCATAATTTTTTTTGGAAAGCTAAATATGAGATCTTTAAAACCTAGCAACCTTTCTGCAAGATTATTCATGTAGAATTCATTAAAAATTAAGGAAAATCATGTATTTTAGAGATTAAACCCAAAATTTTAAAAAACAACAAAATTAATGATGGACAACTTGAGATAATGAAAACTTCCTCAAATCTTAATCAATTTTGAAATCATAAAATGTTTTGGAAAGCTAAAATGAGATCTTCAAAACCCAACAACCTTTCTACAAGATTAGTCATATAGAATTCATTAAAAATTAAGGAAAATCATGCATTTTAGAGATTAAACCCAAAATTTTAAAAAATAGCTAAATTAATGATGGATGACAACTTGAGATAATGAAAACTTCCTCAAACATTGATCAATTTTGAAATCGTAAAATGTTTTGGAAAGCTAAACATGAGATCTTCAAAACCCAGCAACCTTTCTGCAAGATTAGTCATATAGAATTCATTAAAAATTAAGGAAAATCACACATATAAGAGATTAAAACTCAAAATTTCTCCAAAAATCACACAAAACATTAAATTTCACTCTCCTTCTAGTGCCAAAATATGACCAATGACATAGTGAAGGTAAACTACACCTGATCCATACAAATTCGAGGCATATTTAACCCACTAAGCATCAATCTCAATAGGACCATTCACTGTAAACAAAGAAAAATAAGCCATTAAAACTAACATTCTAAATCATGAAATCTTGACAAACCTCTAATCTAAGACATTGAAACTTATCCTATTGGGGAAGTGATGTCACATTGATGTGGAATGATGACCTTTTCCCAATCCCTTGGATAATGAGCTTGCTTCAATTAGTTTTATTAAAGAAAATTGATGAAACCATTGATAGATGTGTATGAAAACATGATTTAAAGATAAATGAACATGATGAAATTTATTTTAACATGATTTATTCTAAGATGATCAATATGGATGTATGTAAATCTACTCTAAATGTATGCAAGCTTCAAAAGATTAAAATCCTAATTTAACAAATAAGCTAAATGTATGTATCTATGTTATCATGAATGTCATTAATGGAAGCTAAGCTAATATGCAAGTAAATAAAGCTAAAATGATGTTAAATGTGAGTGCATGTGCAAATGATTTTAACATCATAAGTTTTTTGTTAAAAGATGGATGATCCATTTGTCTCCAAATAGTGCTTTATTTATAGGAAAGCAAATGAAAAATGAAGGGTTGAGATCAAAAAGGCTAATCAACGGTCAAAGATGGAAGAAATTGGAGGCATGGATCATGGATTCTTATCAATGTATAAGAATGAAAGATGATATTTTAATCAAGGGTTAATATTTAGGTTCAAACAAACACACTTTTGACCTGTACAAGAGGTCACAAGTTAACTTGCACAAGAAATTTTAAGTGAACTTGCACATGAAACTTTGTAAGAATATTCCCTTTTTCAAATGAGTGAGGAGAAATAATATTCTTTGGAATATTCTCATGGGTGAGGAAATAGATATTTTAGAAATTAAAATAAAGTTTAATTGTGCAAAAGTGGAAGGAATATTCCATGGGAATATTCCCCTTTTGGAGGACTGTGCAAAGGAGGAATATTCCCTTGCAAGTGGGATAATTAGTAATTTGATAATTAAAAAAAAGTTTCAATTATGAAAATTATGGGAATTATATAATATTTATTAAATAATTTATTTAATGGAGATCAAATAAAAAAACAATGGATGAGATTGGTTTGATCTATCAATAGTCACAAGTGAAAGGAGGATGAAACATGGATCAAGGATTCTCATCAATGGATGAGAATCAAAGATCACATGGATCAAAAAAAGATCAAGGGATCACAATCACGCAAACAAACACACTTTGCAACAAATTTTAAAAAGTTGTTTCAAAATTTGTTTGGAGTAATCATTACCTTTTTTGGAGGAAAATAAGAGAATATTCCTTTGGAATATTCCCTATGTAAGTGGATGAGAGGGGAATTAGAAATTTACTTAATTAAAACTAAATTTGAATGTACAAGATGAGGAATGTGAGAATACTCATTAAATTATTGATTTATTTAATGAAAAAGGGATGCAAATATGATATTTAATTAAATAGCTTAGGTTATTTAATTAAATAAGAGGTCTTAGTGTTAAAATTAAATAATTTGGATTATTTAATTAAACCAAATGAGATGTTAGTGTGAGAGGGGGTGAATTAACCCAATTAGTTCAATTAGATTAATAAGTGAAAATGAGTAATTTAATTAAATAATTAGGCTTATTTAATTAAACAAGTGAAAAGAGGATGGGTTTGAGGAAAAAATGATGTTAGTTAGCCAATGTGATCCATCGAGACATTTTTAGGTGTCTACACTTAGCAGGAGTGTTCTTTAGTTGTTCAACAAGATCATACTCCTTTTCACAAGGAGGCCCGACAAGATAGGGTTAGGTAGGATAGGCTTAGGAAATGTGAAGGATGTTGAAGGTATTTGTCATGGTTGTGGATTTTTTCTTGTGTTATATGTATGAGCAATGGTATTATAACTTGGCTATTGTGAAACATTATTCTTAGGTGGGTAAAGGATAACTTTAGGTTTGTCTTGAGTTGGAGGTTTGTGTAAAGGTGGGTAAAGGATGAGTTGAGGTTGAATAATATTAATGTCCCTTAGTGAAGGAGAGTCTAATGCTACTTCATCATTGTCATCTAAGGAAACTATATCACTATTGTCAATGTTATTAGTTTCTTGCACCACGATATCCTCCCCAGGAGGAGAGATTTTAAGAGAACTACAAGCTAAATGTTCATGACATTAAGAGGTTATTTCTTCTAAAATTACTTCATCACTAGTAAGGGAGTTATCAATGGTTGGACTGTCTTGTTTATCAATGATGGTATTATCTTGTTCAATAATATTTTCCCTAGAAGAAGAGAGGCAACTAATATTTTCACGACTCTTATTGCTTTGATGTTCTAACACTAAAATATCTTCTTCACAACTAGGAGAGATAATAGGAGGACAAATTCTTATGATTTCATTCCTATTTTCTAGGGTCTTATTCTCTTGTGTCATAGCTTCTATCCTAGTAGGGGAGCTTTTAGGAGAGGGACAAACAAAAGGCTCATCACTCTCCATGGTTATATTTTGTATTTAGTAACTTCATCACAAATAGGGGAGGCATCAAGAGAAGGACTACTATCATTGCCATGCTTACGAAAGGTTGATTCCTTTTGTTCAAATAGATCTTTCCAAATGTTAGGGACATTAGGAAGGATAGAAATAAATCTATAACTTTCATTCATTGGATCTTCTAACACCAATATGTCCTCACAAATGTGATTTTCATGATCATTCTAGATTGTATTCTCTTTCACTAAAACATTCTCACAATTAGGAGATGTGTTGAGTGATGAATTTAGACTAAGTAAAGTAGTGGAAATTGTTTCATATTCTTGTGTTATAATATCTTCCCAAGGGGGAGAAAGAGAAGGGAAAGCAAGGTCTTCATGATTCTCAATGATTGCATCTTCTTTCACCAAGATACTTTCGTCACTAATAAGAGAGTATCGGGAGAAAAACAATTACGATAGTCATGGTTATCTATGCTTTTATTCTCTTCTTGCACATCATTCCCACAAATGGGAGACATAGGAGGGGGTATACGTTTAAGGCAAGCATCAACATCTTCACTCTCTTGCAAGTTAAGAGACTCTCATAACTGAGAAATGTATTGAACAAATGACTAATATGCTTATTGACTAACCTTTTCTTTGCAAACTTGGAAAAGATAGATACTAACATTTGTGCAAATTAATCTATGAAAACTTTAAAATAGAAAGAAAATTAAAATACAATGTAAAGACCTAGAATGAAATGTGTAAATGCAATTTTTTAGATTTCAAACAAGGTAATTTACTAATTGTGCTATGCAACAATCTGAAAATGAAATGTTGTAAATGGACATTTGGAATTAAGTAATGCATGAAATGAACCGATTTAAGCTAGATTTAGTGAAATGAATGTAACAAAAACTCAACCAATTGAAACATATAAATAATGACAACAAATAGAAGTGCAAAAACAAGGTTTTCAATGTTGTAAAAGGTAGTTTTAGGGCCGATCTGGGACTAATTCGCCCAAAGGGATGTATGAGTCCTAGTTAGAGTTTTTTAGGGGTTCAAATGTTGAAAAATGCACAACACAAAAATACTAGAAGGTAGGAAAAACAACCTGTATTAGGGACTAAATCGCCCAGAGGGGCATATGAGTCCCAGATTAGGGTTTTTGCACTATTTTTAGCAAATTATTTGTGAATTTTATGCTTTCTGGTTTGTATGATGTCTAGGCTAAGTGCAAATGCAGATTTTAGATGAAATTAAATGATGCAAGATGCAAAAATGCAACCTATATGCACTTTCACTAATGCAAAATTTAGGAATCCTAGAATGCCAATTAACTAATGCAAACCCTAATGCAAAGTCAATGCAAGCTAAATATAGGAATATGATGCACTCCAAATCATAATTAAGGTGTTCAAAATACAAGTTCACCAAAATGAAAGGAAGAAAATTATCATTGGCTATGGTTTAGGACATAGAACAACAATCTTCTACACTTCTCACTCAAGGAAACCCTAGAGATCTCAATCTGAGGATGAAGTGAGGGAAATATATCTTGCAATAGGGTCTCATAGGGTATGATTAATGACTAAAGAGGGGTTCACCACGAAGCTAGGGATTGGAGAGATAAGTGATGAATGAATCATGCAAAGTACCATGTAAAACCTAACTAGATGACCTAGGAAATGAAGCTGAAATATAGAATATCAAAATAGAAATGAATAGAGGTGCACCTAGAAGAGTGATGAGGTCAAAAAAAGCTCCAAAACCCTAAAAACTTGTTGTTTGATGCCCATTGGGACTCATACGCCAGTCTAGGTGATTTAGTCCCAAACTAGGGTTTTTGTGCCAAAACTAGAATCTAATAGTGTATGATCTGAATCTCTTGAAATATAGAAAAATCCTCGTACTGGGACTCATACACCACAAGTGGCATATCAGTCCCACTTTGATTTTTTTGGAGGGTTAAGACCCGATTATTCTCTCCAATCTCTGCTCTTCCTTCCACACTTTGTTTCCAAATTTGAAACCCTGATTTACAACTTCTAGGTGACTTTCTATAAAGATGACAACCTTGTGACAACTTGAAAACTTTCTTCAAACTTGCAACTTAATTTTCAAAGTATATTCAAGCCTCAAAGCACCTAGATCTGCAATAACACATGTGAATCTCGAGAGAAACTTGTTGATTGTTAGGGAATAGGGGTTTTCCTTGGTCAAACCCCTTTTAGGTAATTGAACCAAATGATGAGATAATGGAATAAGGACATGAAGCATGAAACATGGAACATGAAAGATGAACGATGATACCTTGAATGGTGTCTTGTAAATCTATAATCTAACATAAAGTGGCCATGAAGAATGTAGATCTAGATGTTGAATATGGATATGAAACAATGCTTGCAAATGGATCTTCAATGCTACATCACAACACTAGCTCAACAACATGCTTGATGCTTGATGACCTTGACATGATAATGGATTTTGAATTGCTACAACAAATGATGAAGAATTTTTCTCTTGAATGCTTTAAAGATGCTCTTAAATGTACTAGAATACTCTTGTGAAGTCTTGTAATCATAAAATTGCTATTAGGAATACTCTCTTGAAAGTATTACATGGAAATGAGTGAAATAACCTTGTATTTATACATTTTTATGCCAAATTCTTCAAAATTATAACACTACAAGATAACATCAAATCTAGGAGAATAAAATCCCACGAATAATTTGAATTTAATTTAGGTAACCCACACAAAAATCATACACTAGTTGTGTTGGATTTTGTGGATATGGTTGTTGATATGTGGTTGTCATTGATGTCAACACTATTAGCATTTGGTGTATCAATTGTTGTATATGTCGAGGATATTGAGAAAATTGTAAAAGAAAGTATTTTGTGTTCCTAGTGGAACTGTGCAGGTCAAGAAATAATTGTGTTTCATACGTTGAAGATTAGTTGTTGTGGGTTAAAGGATTTTATGTTCAATGTTTCTAGATCATCTACTGGAAGTTTCAGAGGTCTGTCTGAAGTTTTGAGTATGTTGTGATTTGACAGTGTTTTGCTGGTCTCTGTTAGTGTTTCTAAATGAAGTTTGTGTAATTCTTGTTATTTGAATAGTTGTGGATGCTTCTCTATTGTTTCTTGGTGTTCTATGGTGTCTCTAGATCATTCTCAATCTTTGTGGTGTCTCCACATTATTCAGAGAGTTCATGGTTGAAGATATTTTGTGTGCATGTTTGGTTTCCCTTATTCCTGGCTGACATGTTGGTGATAGTGTGTTGTGGATCTTCAAGGTGAAATTAATTTCAGTCTTCACACATTGGAGATGTTAATTTGGGTCTCCACTATGTTGTGGCCGACCTTGGTGGATTTACATTGAAAATTTATTTGTTTAGTTGGGCCAACATTGAAAATAATTGAAATTATGTTCTATTTTCCTGGCCGACTAAGTTGAATTGAAATCCTGTGTAGTGGATATATAAGGGCGATTAGTTCATTGATGAAGATAGTGATTCATGTGCTCCTATGTGTATATGTGTGAATATCATTCGATTGCAGAGAAGAGTGTGAAGAAGTGTTGAGCTTAATTGGAATTGTAATTAGGCTTAGAGAAGAAGCTATTTTCTTAATTCACAAATCTTGGATGGTTTTAATTCAAACCCTATTGTTAGACAGTGAGTCCTATTTTGTAATTGAACAGTGAGCTCTAGGTAGTGTTCCTGAATGCATGCGTATTCCCTTTATTATTTCTTTTATACTTCTAGTAGAGTATAATCTTGTGGACTAAAATCCACCATGGTTTTTCCCCAAAAGGGTTTCCACGCAAAAATCTTTGTGTTCTTTGTCTCTCTAATGTGTTGATTGCTTATGGTTAATTGCTTATTCATCAGATCTGAGATTAAGTTTAGTTTAAGAAGAAAATTTTTAGTTTTGGTTACAACTGATACACCCACCTTCTTAGTTGTGTGTCCTTGTTTCACCAATAATTGGTATCAAATCAAGTTCCTTTGAAGAAATTCTAATAGCTTGAGGTGATTTGAGATGGAAAAAACATTCAAGAAGGACAATCCTAGATTTGATGGCTCTAACTATTCACTATGGAAAGTTAGGATGCAATGCCACTTAATGTGTATTGGTGATGCTATCTAGAAGATTACTAAAAATCAATATGTTTTTCCTCAAAATGGTCCCTCTATAGCTGATGAGATCAAAGACATTGAAAGAAATGTCAGGGCTATTGATGCTTTGATGAGTTCCTTAACAGATTCAGAGATGGATAATGTGTTAGGTTTGAATACAACTCATGAAATGTGGATGAAACTGGAAAATTTGTATGAAGGAGATGCACAAGTGAAGATGGCTAAGCTATAGAGCTTGAAAGGAAAGTATGAGAATCTAAAGATGGGTGAAGATGAAAATATCACTTCTTTTATGCAAAGAGTAAATGATATAGTGATGGGTATTACATGTGTCAGTGGTTCTATGGATGAGGATGAAATTGTGGCCCTAAAGTACTCAGATCCTTGCCTCCCTCCTACAAAATGAAGGTTCATGTTGTTGAAGAGTTCAGATCTATAAACAAGCTAACAAGAGATATGATGATAGGGAAACTTGCTACTTTTGAGATAAGTGAGTTTGGTGAATGCACACCAAAGACTAAATCTACATTCAAGGCTACTGCGTCCAAAAGCAACAGACAAAGATATAGTCTAGGAGAGAGTTCTAGGAAGGTATCCAAGTATGATGAAGAACTGAAACAACTCAAAGATAAAGAAAGAGAAGTAGAAGAATTAGAAGCGATGATTGCAAAGTAGGAAGGAAGAGGAAAAGGTAATTATGAAGATGTATTACCTATTAAATGTTTTTCATGCAATAAAATAGGTCATTTTGCATCTAGATGTCCTGAAAGAGTTCCTAGATCTAAACTTAAGAAGTCTAGATTCCCATAGACATGCTACTTTGCTGAAGAAGCAATGACTGATGAAGAATCTGATAAAGATAATGGAAAATAAAATGATTGGGCTTTCATAGCTACCATTAAAAATAATCTTGTGGCTACTGAATCTACTAAAGATGAAAAAGCTCTTGCAGCTCAAGTTGAAGAAAAAGATGAGTGGGTAATTGATAGTGGATGCTCACATCATATGACTAGTGATAAAAGAAAAGTTGTGAGTCTAGAACAATATGATGGTGGATTTGTAAGATTTGGCGATAATAATGTTGGTGTGATTCATGGCAAAGGATCTATTTGCCTTGGTGGTAAAGATAGCACTGATGATGTCCTATATGTTGAAGGGCTCAAGCACAACTTGTTGAGTCTTGGATAGATGGTTCACAAGGGATGTGATCTACAATTCAAAGATAGAAGATACAAGATACGTGGAAGTTCCAAAAACCTGATTGCAATAGGCAAACAAACACAAGGTAACATTTTTCATTTGAATATTGCTAGTGGAAGTTGTTTGATTGCTAAAGTAGATGAAATTTGGTTGTGGCATAGGAGATTGTGTCATGTAAACTTTGAAAACATTATCAAGATAAATTCTTCCTAAGCAGTAAGAGATCTACCTAGATTAGTAAAGCCTGCTAATATATCTACAAGGAATGTCAGATGGGGAAACAAACTAGAGTCTCCTTCCGGAGCAAACATTTTCATTCAAACAATTTGCTGGAGTTGTTACATACTAACCTTTGTGGTCCCTCCAGAGTCAGAAGTATTCATGGAGAAAGGTATTTTATGTTGGTTATTGATGATTATTCTAAAATTATTTGGGTTTCTTTCTTAAGAGAAAAATGTGAAGCATTTGAAAAGTTCAAAAGTTTCAAGGCTATGGCTGAAAATGAGAAAGGTCTGAAAATCAAGTGCCTGAGATCTAACAGAGGTGGTGAGTTCATTTCTAAGGAATTCAATTCTTATTGTGAAGAGCATGGAATTAAAAGGAAGTTATCTACTTCTCGAACCCCTCAACAGAATGGAGTTGCAGAGAGAAAGAATAGAACAATTCAGGATGCTACCAGAACCATGATGATGGAAAGAAGTATGTCTCAAATGTACTGGAGTGAAGTAGTAAGTACTGATGTGTATACCTTAAACTAAGTGAATATGAATGGAAATTCTGGTAAGACCCCTTATGAGTTATGGTTTGGTCACAAGCCTACTGTTAAGTATTTTAAGATCTTTGGAAGTAGGTGTTATATCAAGAGGGATGATGATATAGGAAAATTTGATGCTAGAAGCGATGGAGGGATTTTCCTAGGTTACTCTACTAAGAGCAAGGCATACCGGTGCTATAAAAAAAGACTGAGAAAGATGGTTGAAAGTGAAAATGTCAGAGTTGATGAGGACTCTATCAAGTCATCCAGACATTACAGTTATGATTCAAACAAAGACAACACATGTAAAGCAAGAAGTACTCAAACATCGAATCTACTTTAGATTATTCCATATGTTGTGGTGAAGCAACCTCAATTTGTTTCAGTAAATCAAGTCAGTCAAGAAGCTCAAAAAAGTGTAGAGGCATAGACAAGTGGAAGTGTATAAGAAAGATCTAAAGAATCAGAAGATCAAGTAAGTCCAAAAAATCCAAGGTATGAAAAGCTGGATCATTCTAAAAATCAAATCATAGGAGATAAGAGTGAAGGAGTGTAGACTAGAAGAAAAATTACAAAAGAATAGTGTCTGATATCCAAGATTGAACCAAAGAGTGTCACTAAAGCCTGTCAATATGAACATTGGCTGGAAGCTATGAAGGAGGAGTTGACACAGATTGAAAAGAATGATACATGGCTACTGGTTCCTAGGCCTAAAGACAAAAATGTGATTGGTACCAAATGGGCATTCATAAACAAGTTGAATGAAGAAGGTGAAGTGGTCTGGAATAAAGCAAGACTAGTATGTAAAAGCTATTCTCAGATGGAAGGTATAGATTTTGAAGAAACCTTTGCCCCTTGTAGCCAGAATTGAAGTTGTGAGATTATTTCTAGCTTATGTTGGATACAAAGACTATAAAGTCTATCAGATGGATGTGAAATCAACATTTTTGAATGGAGAACTAGAAGAAGTGTACATCGAACAACCAGATGGATTCCAATTGATAGATAAAGGAGATATGGTTTGCAAACTAAAGAAAACATTGTATGGACTCAAGCAAGCCCCCAGAGCATGGTATGCTAGATTGGACAAATATCTATTGAAGCTTGGATTCATAAAAGGTACTATTGATAGCAACTTACATTTCAAATTAGATCATGACAAGGAGTTGATTATAGAAGTTTTTGTTGATGATATCATTTTTGGAAGAAATGATGATCTATATGTGAAAGAGCTACTAAAGAAGTTTGGAATGGAAGACTCCAAACCTGTTGGTACTCCCATGGTGACCGAATGTAAGCTAATAAAAGATGACGATTCTCCCAAAGTGAATCAAACTTGGTACAAGTCAATGATCAATGGATTGCTCTATGTAACTCAGACTAGACTAGACATTATGAATGTTGTATGTATGGTGGCTAGATATCAAGCTGATCCAAAGGAATCACATGTGACTACTATGAAGAGAATTTTCAAATATCTAAAAGCAACAACCAACTTTGGACTTTGGTATCCAAAGGATGATGATCTCACTTTGTGTGCATACACTGATGCGGATTGGACTGGTGATGTAGATGACATGAAAATAACTAGTTGTGGAGCCTTCTTTCTAGGGAAGAAGTTGGTGTCCTGGTTGAGCAAAAAGAAGAATTCAATTTCTCTATCTACTGCTGAAGTAGAATACATTGCTGCTACAAATAACTATACTCAAGTGATATGGATGAAACAGATGCTAAAAGATATTAGGGTGGTATACAGTGAATCTATTGACATATACTGTGACAATTCAAGTTCAATAAATATCTCAAAGAATTTGGTACTGCATTCTAAGAACAAACATATGTCAATAAATTTTTATTTCCTAAGAGATAAAGTGAATGAGAAAGAAGTCACAGTGAAGTATGTGCCTACCAAAGAACAGATTGCAGATATATTTACTAAGCCATTGTTGAAAGATACTTTTGAGTATCTTAGAGGAATGCTAGGGGTAATCACCCCTCCTGATAAGAACTAAAGATGCATATATTTGCATCAATCCGAGAGCTTCATTGCTATATTCTGATCCAGATTGATGTTTTCATGGTTGCTACTTAGGGGGAGTAGTCATATGTACGGATATGTGGCTCAGAGTGTGTGTTGTGGAAAGGTCATAATTACCTTTTCCATTGATGTCAAAGGGGGAGAAGTGTAGTGTGAAAAATCTTTCTAAGAAGAGAAGTCTTGTGGAGAAGTGTAGGAGAAGAAATGAGTGTGTTGGGTTTATGGTGTATTTTTCACATCATGTGTTGCCATCAATGCCAAAGGAGGGTATTTTTGGATGTTGTGGATATGGTTTCTAATATGTGGTTGTCATTGATGTCAACACTATTAGCATTTGGTGTATCAATTGTTGTATATGTTGAGGATATTGAGAAATTTGTAAATGAAAGTATTATGTGTTCCCAGTGGAATTGTGCAGGTTAGGAAGGCATTGTGTTCTATACGTTGAATATTAGCTATTATGGATTAAAGTATTTAATGTTGAATGTTTCTAGATCATCTACCAGAATTTTCAGAGGTCTACGTGAAGTTTTGAGTATGTTATGATCTGACAATGTTTTGCTGGTCTCTGTTAGTGTTTTTAAATGAAGTTTGTGTAATTCTTGTTATTTGAATAGTTTTGGATGCTTCTCTATTGTTTCTAGATCATTCTTGATCTTTTTAGTGTGTCCACATTATTTGGAGAGTTTGTGGTTGAAGATCTTTTGTGTGCATGTTTGGTTTCTCTTGTTCTTGGCGGACATGTTGGTGATAGTGTGTTGTGGATCTTCAAGGTGAAATTAATTTGGGTCTTCTCACATTGGAGATGTTAATTTGGGTCTCCACTATGTTGAGGCCGACCTTGGTGGATTCATATTGAAAATTTATTTGTTGAGGTGGGCCGACATTGAAAATAATTGAAAATATGTTTTATTTTCCTGGCAGATCAAGTTGAATTGAAATCTTGTGTAACGGATATATAAGGGAAATTAGTTCATTGTTGAAGATAGTGCTTCGTGTGCTCCTATGTGTATATGTGTGAATATCATTTGATTGCAGAGCAGAGTGTGAAGAAGATTGTGCAAAGTGAAAAGAAGCGTTGAGCTTAATTGGAACTATAATAAGGCTTAGAGAAGAAGTTATTTTCTTAGTTCAAAAATCTTGGATGGTTTTAATCCAAACCCTATTGTTGGAAAGTGAGTTTTCTTTTGGAATTGAGTAGTGAGCTCTAGGCAGTGTGCTTGAATGCATGTGCATTCCCTTTATTATTTCTTTTATGCTTCTAGCAGAGTATAATCTTGTGGACTAACATCCACCATGGTTTTTCCCCAAAAGGGTTTCCATGCAAAAATCTTTGTGTTCTTTGTATCTCTAATGTGTTGATTGTTTATGGTTAATTGCTTATTCATCAAATCTGAGATTAAGTTAAGTTTAAGAAGAAAAGTTTTAGTTTCTATTACAATTGGTTCACCCTCCTTCTCAGTTGTGTGTCCTTGTTTTGCCAACAAGTTGTGGCGTATTAGTCCCATTAGGCTAGGCTTTGAGATACATTTTTCAAGAAATGCTCACAATGATGTAAAATCTATATCAGGTCCCCAAAACCTAGGTGGGACACATACACCCAAGGTGGTGTATGATTCCCACATCACTAAATGTTGGCCACAGAACATAAAAATACATGAATTATGATTGGATGTTGGTTTAAGTTGGGATTATCCTTAGAAAGATGCATTAATTAAAACTTATGGACACAAAATAAAGCCAAATAAGGCATAAAGAAGCCCAATTAATAATGAAAACACTAACAAAAGAGCTCAAACCAAGCATCAAATTGATGCCTCTAGAGCAGATATAGTGTTACTTTAGGAAACCAAAAGAGCTCGAATCAATCATCAAATTGAATGAGCTGATGATTGATAGTGATTCCAATCTAAAGCCTTCTCCTTTGGCTCTGAAATAACCAAGTAAAAGGAGTAGGAAAAAAAATATTGTCATAGTGCAAGAGGAATCAGGTTTGGATTGTCAAGTTGTTTCAAATGGTAGTATTAAAAAAAGATTGAGGGGAGCCAATTGTTACCTAAAGTTTGAATGAGTATTATTACGTGGAATGTTAGGGGCATTAATGACCCTAACAAAAGAGCTCTAATAAAGCATCAAATTGATGCCTCTAGAGTAGATATAGTGTTACTGTAGGAAACCAAATTGTCCCAAGAAATTTTTGATAGCTCTATAAAGAAGTGGGTGAGATGGAATGCATGTTCATCTGTTGCTCATGGAGCATTAGGGGGTTTCATTGTGTTGTGGAATCCTAAGACTATCTTAGTGGAGGCTTCTTCAAATAATCATTTTTGGTAGTATTTGAAGGTGGTTCACTTTAATCTAAGTTTTGTTTTGTTCAATGTTTATGCTCCAAATTTTACTATTGGCAAGAAATAGTTATGGGATGAGTTAAATCAATCTTTTAGTCAATTTGATTCTCAAAATTTGAATTTAGTAGGTGATTTCAATGCGATCCTTAGCCAGTCTGACAAAAATGGTGGTATTATTCCTCCTCATAAAACTTTGGAGGATTTTAGTGAGTTTGTAAGTAATAATGCTTTGACAGATGTAAATCCAGGTAATGGAAACTTTACTTGGAAAAATAAATGCAGGGACTTTCTTCAAATTGTTGTGTGTCTTGATAGATTTTTAATTTCTCCTCATTGGATAAATCTTAAAGTTACTTCATCTTCCGAGATTCTGCCTTGGGTGGGGTCTGATCATTTTCCTTTAACTTTACATATTGATGAGAAAAAGGTTGCTTTTCATCATAAATCTTCCTTTAAGTTTGAAATGATGTGGTTTCAGCATCCTAATTTTGTGAATATGTTGTGGGAATGGTGAATCAAGGCCCCTATGGTGGATGGTACTTTCATGTCTCATTTGTTGTGTAAGCTTAAGTATGTTAAGGGAAAAAATAATTATTGGAATGTTTTAGTTTTCAAGAATGTTTTTCACCAAAAGGATTTTGTCTTTAAAAAACTTACAAAGGTTAATGAAGATATAATTCAAAATGGTCTTAACTTGGGCTCTTTTGAATTGCAAAAAGTGTTACAAGCAGAATGGGAAGAGTTGGCTACTAGGCAAGAGGTTTATTGGTGTCAAAAGTCTCAAGAATTGTGGTTAAGAGAAGGGGATAAGAATACAATATTATTTCATAGATCAGCTCAAGTTAAAAAGGCTAAAAATGCTATTTTTTCCATCCATGATAGTCAAACGGGGGAAAACTTAGTCAAAGAGGAAGACATCCAACGTGAAGGGGTTGCTTTCTTTTCAAATTTGCTAACTGCTCCAGGGAGAAGGTCTAATCAGGTTGTTTTGGCCAAAAATAAATTGTTGGATACAATACCAACTCTTGTTTCCTAGGAGGATATTGTACATCTACTTAAGCTCTTTACTCTTGAAGAACTAAGAGTTGTTGTATTTTCTATGCCTCTTGATAAAGCTCCAGGGCTTGATGGTTTTATTGCTAGTTTTTTTCAAAACTATTGGGATTTTATTGCGAATGATTTGTTGAAAGCATTGGAAGAGTCTAGGAGCTCGGGTAGTATGTTGAAGCAATTTAATGTCACTCACATAGCTCTTATTCCTAAAGTGAAAAATCCATCCTCATTTGTTGACTTTAGGTTGATCTCTCTCTATAATACTATTTACAAGATCTTTACTAAAGCAATTTATATGAGATTGATTGGTATCATTCCGAAAGTTATTTCCATTGAGAAGGAAGGTTTTGTACCTACAAGGGAAACAATTGAAAGTGATATAGTGGCTCATGAAGTATTGCATTCCATTTGTTCTAACTCTATTCCTTCTTTAATCATTAAGTTGGATATGTTGAAGGTGTGTGATCGAGTTAACTGGGATTTTTTAATGCAAATTTTGAGAAAATTTGGTTTTCATGAAAAGCGGTGTAAATGGATTTATTCGTTGTTGTCTGGAGCAATGTTTTTAGTTTTTATTAATGGTGTTCCCTCTGGTTTCTTTAGTTATTCTCAAGGTGTGCATCAAGGTGATCCATTGTCTCCTTTTCTTTTTATTATCCTGGTTGAATCACTGAGTAGGTCTGTTAATCATGCACATGTTCAAAACCTTGTTAGAGGAATTAAGATTCCATCTACGGATATCTCTGTAACTCAATCTTTGTTTGCAGATGATACACTTCTTTTTGGTGTGGAAAATATTTTTGAAGTAAATCAGATGAAAGTTATATTGGATAAGTATACCTTTGCTTCTAATCAGTGTATAAATGCCAATAAATCTAAAGTATATGTTTTAAATACTAAGCCTTTGTTGAAGGATAAAATTATTCAGCTTTTGGGTTTTCAAGAAGTTGAATTACCATGTAAATATTTGGGTGTTCCTTTTTTCTCTAGTCCTAATAGGATTTCTTATTGGGACAAGGTTATCAATAGTATTTAATCTAGAATTGCTAATTGGAAAGGGTGTTGACTTTCTCTTTCAGGGAGAATTTACTGGTTAATTCAGTTCTTTCTTCAATTCCAAATCATTTCATTGTGGTCTTAAAGGCTCCTAAATTTTTTATTCTCACTATTGAGAAAATTATTCGGTCATTCCTATGGAAGGGAAATCTGGATAACAGGAAAATAATTCTGCTCATTTCTTTGGATAAGCTGTATAGAGATAAAATTAAAGGTGGGGTTGGTGTTCATAATTTAGCTTCTAGAAATTTGGCTTTATGGGAAAAGTTAGTCTAGCACATGCATGAAAAATATCATTCAAAATGGTGTAAGATCATGCAAGCTAAATATTTAGATTGTGAGAATTCATAATGTATTTTCACTCTTTCTAATCCTCCTCAAGGCTCAACAATGTGAAATTTTATGATGGTTTGTAGAAAGGTTATTTCCCCTCATTTAACTTGGGAAATACATGATGGTTTGAAAGAATTTTTTTGGAGAGATTCCTGGAATGGTTATCCTCCTCTTCATTATCAGTATGATTTCTAGTCTACTGAATTGTATTGGTCTCATAATTTGGGTTGGGAAGTGAGTGATTACATTGACAGTTTTGATTCACAAACAAGGAAAGTTGTTTGGAAAATCTTGGAGCATTTTTCAATTTTTGACTTTCAACAAAAAGAGTAAATCAGGGTCTTAAGTGAGAGAGTGGTTTTTAGAACTGCTAAATTTGATATCCTAATTTGGGTTCCTTCTAAATCTGGCAAGTATACAGTAAAAATGGGGTATAAGGCTCTTAGGAATATGGAACCACAAATTCAACCAGAAAGAGAAATGACTTTCTATTGGAATTCGGTAGTACTTCCAAAGGCAAGTTGTTTTTCTTGGTTAGCAATTAAACACAAAGTATTAAGAAGTGACATGTTAGTGAAACTTGGCATTTATGCTCCTTTTAATTGTGTGCTTTGTAATACAAATTTTGAAGAGGTTGATCATCTTTTCTTACAATGTCCTTTTGCAAATTCTTGCTAGGAGTTTTTCAAACTTAAATTAGGTTAGTTTTCTCCTTCCACATATTCTATATGTGTTCTCATGTTGGCCTATTTTATATAAAAGTTCTTTATTTTCATGCTTATGGAGAGTTATTCCCTCTTTTGTGATTTGGTGTATATGGTGGGAGTGCAATAAAAGAATATTTAGAAAAGAAACTTCAACACTAGATCAAGCTTTCCAGATTCAGGAAAGATCAATTTGTGAAGTTGTTAATACTTATTTTCATAATTCAAAGCATGTTGGGTTAGAATTTACTAATTGGGACTCTAAGCAGTTGAAGGCTTGAGCTTCTCTTTAGATTCCATTCAAAGGGAATGGACAACAAAAAGTTAATGTTAAATAGTATAGGAAAAATGTTGTTTTGGCTCCTCCTTCTTTTGGTCTCGTAAAGTTAAACTTTGATGGTGCTTCTCAAGGAAATCTTGGTTAGTCAGGGGCAGGGGTGATGATTAGAAATCATTTTGGGGAGCTCATTGGTGCAAAATCTATTCATCTTGCTATTGGCACAAATAATCAAGCTGAAGTCAATGCTCTACTTATTGGTTTGCAGTTGATTAAGCATCTCAAATACACAAAGGTTTCAATTGAAGCTGATTCTTTAATTATTATTAATGCATGTTAGGAGCAAAAGTTCAAAAAATTGGAAAATTCAATATGTTTTGGAGTTGGTTTGGGTTTTTCTCAATTCTCTAGAGTCTTTTGATCTGAATCACATATATAGGGAAGGAAATTTTGTGGCAAATCATCTTGCAAATATTGGGTGTGATCAACAGGAGAATGAAATTTGTTACGGTTTGAACTCAAACCAAATCAATTCGCCTCTACAAGATTTGATCAATCTAGAGAAAGATAGGCTTTCTTAATTGGTCACTTTTTAAACTAATGATTTGTTGATTGGATGCAGGTGTTCTAATTTTGAAATTTAATATTTCAATAATTGCATTAATTTTCTTTTCAAAATTAATCATTTTCGTTGATAAGAATTTGTGGCTTTGGTGACTTGTTATAAAATATTTACTAAAGCTCTTATAGTTATTGGTGGGTGGATCTTTGCACAATGCTTTTTGAAAGAAATTATGGCTTCATCAAACATTTTATGGCATTGTCACATGTGCTTATATTCCTAAGGTGGCTCTGAAGTGGATTTGACATGTCATACTGGATCCTGAGGTGGAGGGGTTTTTTTTCTAGCGTAGTCAAGGATGGTTTTTTGAGTTTCAAGGAGACGTAATTAGTATAAATCATCATTACTATTTATGCCTTATAAAATTCTCATGGAATGTGGTACTTTTATGTTGTGTTGCATCATCTTAGATATTGGTCGTATTTTAGATGTATATGAAGAATGATGGATTTAAGTGGGAAAGGGAGAGTAACATTAATCATGGTAAGGATGGTGGCCCACAATACGTGTAAGCAATATTTTAGGCTTTTCTTGGTTCACATTTTTCTATGATACAGTTATGGTTTAAATGCGGTTGTCGAGAAGTCTTTTTTGCAAGAGTTTATCAAAATTTCTTCACTAAGCAACGAAGGTCTTGGTTCACTGTTAGTTTGAAAGTAGGCTCACATGGTTCTTCTAGTGTTGCTAAGGTGGTAAAATTCTAAAATTTGCTTGTAGCTTGTGCACAGTTTGAGCTTTGCCGGCTGGTCTGCTAGTGCTTTTTCAATCTAGGACTTTCTTTTCATGGAAGTTATGTTACATACTATTAGCTCTATTAGAGGATTTTTCTTGTTATAATTTTCTGGGTCTAGAAATTGGGTTTAAAACTGTGGAAGTGGGCATTCACAAAGATAGCGATGGAGTATTCGGTAAAGAATTTTAGGGTTCCTATCAAAATTCAAGCAAGAGAGCACCCATTTTCTAATGCGATTAATAATTTTGAATTATCTTTTTTCTTTCATGTATCTTTCTCTAACCTGGTTGAGAGCATTATAGTTGTTATTGGTGAGCAGGTGCTTTCCCCAAGTGCACCTTGAATTCTCTTTCCATCTCATTTTCTCTCTATTTTTCTGTCAAATGCTCTTGATCTTTTGCAATATTTGGATTTGTTGGAGGTCATAGTTAATACAGTGGTGCTTGCAAATGTGTTAAATGATGATGAACTTCTAAAAAGTGTGCATTCCTATAATTTGGGTAGGGTCAAATGACTGGTCGACAGACTATTCCCTAGGAAATATCTTAAGAAAAAACAATGTTATAGGGCTACTTTTGAAGCAATGAGAAATGGGCTAAAAAATGAAGATCCTTGGGCACTAAAGAGAGTGTTGAGTATGTTTTCTAGGGAATTGGGGAGACCAATGGTGGATAGATTCAAGGATAAATTTTATGCTTTATCATGCATACTAAATCACTAATGCAGGCATGGTAGACCTCTCTGTGTTCTAAGCTTCAACCAACAAGATGCGGTAGGTGAAGATGTAAAGGTCGACAATGAAATGCAAAAGGAAGGAAATGACGAAAAAAGTTTGGTAAATGTTTAGGGGCATGGAGAAAATATAGTTGAAGGCATAAACAACACTGTTCCAGTTGCAGTTGCAGAGGTTGGTATGCAAGGTTTTGAAACTGAGGCAAATGTTATGGAAGAATGATTTTATAGCAAGCCTGAAATACAAATTTTGGTTTTATAAGGTTGTTTTTTTTTTATATTTTCAACAATACAATGCTGGTCAATGAGATTTTAATACAGTATCATGCCCAATTTTTTTGAAATGGTGATACTTTGTGGGTATCTAGGGATAAGGGGTAATATTTGGGTTTTTAAGTACAATCAAACATTGGTGGATGTCTTTAATCTATTTTGGTTTGGTTTAATTAGTACTATAATTCTGATTAAGTTTGCATTGTTATTTTAAATATTAATATATATTGTTAGGCCTAGCCTTTTGCTTAAAAATAAATAAATAATGAAAACCCTAGGAAAGAGTGAAAGTATGGTACAACACTTTACAACACCCAAAATAAGGTACAACTAAGTTGATTTAGCTTCCAAGGGCCCAAGACCTAATATGAATGTGTTGAACACACTACAACACTAAATCAAGGAAACATTATGCTTAAATTAACAAGGAGAGCCCAAACAAGCAAGAAAAAGTAGAGGGATACTTTTTCCGTTCCCACACTATATAACTTCCAAAATAAATTAATTACTTATATATTTATTTAACATAAACCTTAAATTCATATTCATCACAATTGCATTATAGTTTGCTTAAGCATGGAATTTCATCATTTTATATTTAAATTTCAAAATTAGATTAAAAAATCAGCAATTAATCCAAGCATACAAGTTTAATTATAAATCAGTCATAAATGGAAAGTCAAATGTCTAAATCATTTGATCATTAATAGTATCATCAGGTATCATGAATGGTTGAAACCAAAAAAGTCTAAATAATAAGTCTATCATAAATGTGGGCCTCACAAATTTTCCACTATTATTTATGTGAATGGATACTACTAGTAAAATGTTAGATTTGGACAAATTCTCTTATGTAACTCACTTCTAGTGATTATATTATTAAATTTCTTTTTTCAAGTGCCAATAAAAATATGTTTTTCCTATATGTAGAAGGCTTTCCAGCGTCTAAAACATATTATAAGCTGTAGACATGGAAAATAAACCAACATACTTGATCCCGATTACTAACACCATTTCATCCTAAATCATCCCTCATTCTAACCATTTAATCGAACACCCTTATTTGATTAAATTCATCAAATTTCCTCTCTTAATTAAGTAAATAATTTTCTATAATAAAGTCTTTCTCTCTTGCTAATTAAATCAATCAACCTAATCTAATTAACCCTATGTCCATATTTAATTAAATAATTCCCTTCATTTGATTAAATCTCTAAAGTCTATCTCATTAAATTAAATTAATTAAAACCTTATTTGATTTAATCTAACTTCAACTCCTTTAATTAAATAAATCAAAAATCCTTATTTAATTAATCCTTTTATCATATTCTTCTCATATTTGATTTAAATCAACCCACAAATCTAAGTCAAATTTGTCACATCATCTAATCTCTCATTAAATTAATTGACCCTTAATTAATTTAATCCTCATTCATGTCCCATCCTCTAGCTTTTGCCACTTGCACATGAAAATAAATTTAATTCATTTATTAAATCTCTATTTTCTCTCAACATGGCATAATGGAGGAACATTCCCTCAAATTTGAATTCAAAATCCAAGTGGACTTTGTCCTTCCAACAAGACATTCATTTCATCTTACATGTCCTTGTGCATTGAGCCACATGGCATTTAAGGCATTTCTTTTCCCTCTTACATGTCATTTCACCATTTTCAAATATCACCTAATTGCATTTATGGGCACATTCATCAAAATGTGCACATCCCTCAACCATTCTCATCTTGACAAGTGGCACCTTGCCATTGGTTGAATTTTAGTCCCACATTGCTTCATTTTGGGAATTTCTCCAACTTCCCAATCTATAAATAAGAGGCTCTCATTCCTCATTGGATCATCCACAACTTGAGTAAACTTACTATACTCAAATTCATAGCAATCTGCATCCATCTCATTGAATTTTATAACTAGGTTATGCAAATTTTATCTTGGAGCACACTTCAACGTTCAACAAAGGGGATCACAATCTTTATCAAATCATCAAAGCTTGCATAGGATTTGGGAAAGGGCCAATTTCCACATCAAATTGGCACCAACTCCCCTATAAGATCATGATTTTGCATGTTCCATAATAGGATTTAGTTTTTTTTTATCATCTTTCATTGTGTTCTTGTTTTATTCCTATTTTGAGCATAGTTAAATGAATTTTATGGGGAATCTTGATCTTAACTTGCATTGGAAAAAAATTATATGTTTGTATGTTATCTATTACAGGTATTAGGATCTTGGTTCACACATTTGGTGCTAGAAGGAGGGCTAACCAGAAGTTCTAATCACGTTTTTCTCACCAAATTCCATGATTTTTATGTTTTTGTGTCTCTATAGGGAACTCCACCACTGGTAGATCAACATTGCATTTTAGAACCACTGGGACTCTAGCATCACTATATTGCACCGCTACAAACTCCAAACTCCAACGCTCTATGTCTCCCACCCAAAATTCAAAATACTAAATTGTGCCGCCGAGTCATTTCTACATGCTGGAATCGTTTCAAATTTCAAACTCCACCGTTGGCTCAAATAGTGATTCCTTGATGCTCTATGTCCCTGCTGTAGAGCAACACTAACTAGCAAGTGGTGCCATATAGCACTACTGAAGGGCTTCAAACTACAATGCCTTCACAGGTTTTTCCGCTAAAAGGAAGTAAAAAGTGAAGTTCTTTTTTTGATGACATGTGCCTTTTTCATTTATGATCATTAGGGTTATTACTTGCTTTCTTGACCTTTGTTTTACAGGTTTGACTATTTTTCTTGTAGGTTGACTTGACCAAAGGTGAAGGAGCAAAGAGGCATGATAACATCACCATTTCATTATACCAAGTGTTTTTAAACACTTTAGTGTTTGTTTAACACTCTTAGAAGATTCACATTTTCTCTAAAAAGAAAATTTGTTATCTTTCATTCTTAGGACCTACTAAATTCATTTTGGGCTTTAAAAAGAACACTTCAATTTCTTGTTACAAAAAGACTTAAAATGAACTTTAGGACACAAACTTACTAGAGTTGGTTTTCGGATTTAACAAATTGAACAAGGCAAATTCCACATTTGATTTGGTGCTTAAAAATGAACATGTGCTACTTTGATTTGTGATTGCTTACTCAAGCTAACACCATTGAAAATAAGTATGCGCTTCTCTTGTGCCTCACGACAATCTTGAGAATCAAAAGACTTTTTGGTGGTCTTAGGTTGGGATGAAATAATTACCTCCACACTTCATTTTGGGAATTAAAATTGAACAAAACATCTTGCGAGTGTGAGTAAACCTATCACGTGTATTCTCTCTTTGTTTCTCAACAAATATCAATCAAGTTACAAATATGTTTGCTTGCTATTGTTTATCTTAGAGGGCCTGCCTTGGGGGAAAAGTACTCACCCAAGGGAATGATTCAACCAGTAACACTCTAAAGCCAAGAGTATTTCTAGTCAGGATATAAAAGTGGGTACTAGAACAAAGGCCAGTATCATGCAGTTGGCTCTGACAAGAAGGGAAGCTATTTTTTCTCGCCTCGATGGGTCAACTCCTATGAATGTAAAGTTTGAATTAAAACCCTTGTTGTAGAAAAGGCCAAAATCCCTATCTATTTGTTAGTGCAAGAATGGTTGTTTTGAAGCCGCCCCACACTTTTACGGTTTTTAGTAGAAATTAAAGTTATGCCATGGGAGTTTCATGGGTACTGATGCTTGGCTACCCCAAGAAGTGAGTGTTGTGGAGGGGAGCCAGTGGGGTCAAGTATCTATCCATTCGCTAAAAATAAGTGTAGCTGGACTTGTCCAATTGGGGACTGAACAAATATAGTCTTTCATATCCATAGGATTGTGCTTGTTCTTGGTTACAAAACACTTTTATTGTTCGAAAACATTTAGAAACAAAAATTTAACATTGTCATCAAAACTTCAAACCCTTTAGGAAGCGAATACAACTAACCAAATTCATGTGTTATTGCTTGCCCTTGGGATTCTATCCTTAGAGGTTTCTAAGCACTTGAATTTATATCTCAATTTTCTTACTAAAGTTAACAATAGGTATCCCTTGCCTTGATTTCATCAAAATTCCACAAAATATACCTTGTGGAATGAGAAGAAGTTAAGAAATTGGACATCTAGTTTGACAACCTAATCAAGAAGTGTTTGTGGTAAAACAAAGTCATTAATCAAAGACTAAAAACAATTGAATCCCATGCATGTGTCCCCAATTATTTCACACAAGATCAAGATCAAGAAACCAAAGGTAAAAGCTCTTAGTCTAAAATATCACCAAAAGTGTCTCTCAACACTATACGAATTTAGACGAAGACTGCTTTTAACTTCTATAGGAAAGCTTCAAGAAACAACCCAAATTTGTATGAGTTCTTTTGTCAACAAAATCCAAATATTTTTTTGGAATTTGCACACCTTGTCTAGAGAAAATCATGTTCTTCAAAATCAAGGTCTACTAAACAAGAATCTCTTTAGGTAAACATAGGATCAAAATCAAACCTTCATCCATCTTTGAACATCAAACCAAAATCTTCTCATCATGAACTTTTGAAAATCTTGAAATCATCCTTCGTGCTAGGATTTTTGGAAAATCAAAATCATCAAAATCCTTGAAATTAAATCCTTGAAATCTTTGAATCAAAACATCAAATCATCTTTGGCTAGGTATGTGTAGATGCATCCTTTTGCATATGCTTAGTAAAAATTATCAAAACCATCTTGTTTAGCTAGGTATATGTAGATGCATCCTTCTTCATATACTTGGTTAAATTATCATCTTGTTTGAATAGGTGTGGGTAGATTCATCCTTCTCCCTACGCTTATTCAAATTATCATCCTTTGAGAAAATCTACCCCCTAGATAATCATCCAACATCTTAGGGTATATTTGTTCATTATCCAAAATCAAAGAAAACCAAAAATCAAATCAAGGTCAATCCAAAAAAATTAAAATCCAAAAAAAATCTCAACATCCAAAAAGTCCTAAAAGTCTAGCATCCCCTCAAGATTTCTCAAAAGTTCAAACATCCACATCATCTCCATCATATCACCTTTTGATCCTTAAAACATCCTAAATTTTCTCTTTTACCTAAAGTTGGATCAATTCAAAGAACTAGAGATTCATCTCCCATATTCTTCAAAATTGATCCATATTTTATGGTGCAAACTAGATCTCAACACAAGAGGAACATGGAAGCCAACAAAGAAACATCCACTTCAAGTGACTTAAGCCAAACAAATTCTAAAATAAATCTTGTTGGATCAAGCAACCCTCTAACTAACTTTCCTTCATCATAAAATCAACAAGAGGAAGCTCAAGTGGAGGATCTTACCAATAATCCCTTTGGAATGTCACATGAGGAAATCACTTAAATGGTTCAAAATCTAGAGAATCATAAAATTATCAACATCATGATGAGACTCAATCCTTCACTATACATGCTCGAATTAGCAAAGAAAGGGGCTAAACTCCCCTCCGATTTTGATTTAAGCACTATTGTGGAGCCATCTTTTGGGGTCATGCCCCCAAACTCATCCACCATCCCCATCTCATCTACATCTCCATTCCAAAGCATTGCTCAAAACATCCCCCAAATCACATCGTCTATTGCTTCAACTCAACCCATTGTTAACAAGGGATGCGCATTTCTCAATGCATTGCAAACACCATCTTAGGAAAATATGTACTTCAAAACCCATCACATCCATATGTCCCTCTCACCTTTCACAATCTGAATGACCCATCATCATCATTGCGTGCAATAGCCCAAACCTCTCTCCCCATAACCTCGCAAGGAGAGGGTGATATATTTGGACCAAGGGGAATTTTAGACACTACACCATTTCCTCAAGAGGTTACACCCCCCCATTTCCACCACTTCCACCATTTCCATCAATATCCACATCACCTCTTGGTTTAGGACTTCCCCCTTTACCAAGCATCAATCAACAAAATCAGATCAACCCACCAAGCATCAATCAGAATATCATTCCAAATACTTCCACCTTGTAATCAATATCGCAACAACGTATGGAAACCACCACCATCACATCATCAACCATCCCCCCAAACATCTCAAAACATGGTCTCTCAAGGACCAACCATATCAATCACACCATCTAGCACTCAAATTCCAACCATCAACATGACGGTGCCTCTCTTCACCACAACAAGTACCATTCCAAATCCACCTCCACCACCACCATCACCAAAATCGAACACATCAAGCCAATACAGTATTACATTGCAGGCCACTCAGCAGGCCACTTATTAGAAGGCAATTCAACAAATTCAAAGTTGACAAGCTGTACAGCTAGCCACTCAACAAGCAGCCCAAGATGCTCAAGCTGCTCAAGCCTCATAGCAAGCACTACAAGCACAACAAGCACAACAATCCCAAGCCTTATTACAACAACAACAAGAAGTTGCTCAAGCCACATAGATTGCAGAAGCTGTGACTCAGGCCCAAGCATAGGCTTAAGCTCAAGCACAAGCACAAGCACACACACAATATCTTGCACAACAACAAGTAGCCCAACAACAAGCATATCAACAAGTGCTAAAACAATATCAAGAGTAGAAAGAAGCAGCCCAATTAGCAGCCAAACAACAAGCGTTGTTGGTGCAACAAAAAGTGCAATAGCAAGCTCAACAACAGGCACTAATAGCACAATAGTAACATGATTAACAACAAGTGTTGTTGATACAATAGAAATTACAAGCATACTTGACTCAAAAAAATATGCAAACATCATCCATCAACATACCAACCAATCTGCCCATCCCACCAACAATTGAACCACCTTAGAACACTTTCATCCCACCCCTTGATCTGCAAAATGATGTTGCAACAAAAATCAAATTACTCTCACAACAAATGCTCGACCTCCAATCAGGGCGAACCACGAAGACACCCAGGAACTTGTGTCCTTATGCATTCAAAAAAATCCTTGTAATGAAACCATTCCCGAAGGGATTTCAGTTCCCCAAATTTGACAAATATTGTGGGATGGGAAACCCTAAAGATCACATTAGGGAATTCCAGGTTCATTACATGGAAGTCATGTATGATGATACCTATCTGATGTGGCTATTTCCTAGAAGTTTGGCTGGCCACACCATGGAATGGTTTTCTTTCCTACCTATAGGTATCAAGACATTCCAAGAAATCATAGACGCATTCATCAAAAACTACACATTCAATATCAGTATGGATGTTAGTCTAGAGGAACTCTCAACTCTAAAACAAGGGAAGAATGAATCATTTGCTTCATTCTTACAACAATGGTGATCCAAGGCCAATTAGAGCAAATGGGTCATACCTGAGGAACAACAAGTGTGCACTATCATATCCAACCTCAATGGAGCCTTGGAATTCCATCTCAACGTGCAAGGCATAACAACATACGACCAGTTGATCTCCAAGGAACTCAACAATGAACAAGCCCTTATGACACAACCTAGATGATCAACCGTATATCCTGAACAGTAGAGCAATCACCCATCCACCAGTTACAATGACAAACCTCATACATAGGAAAGAAACAAAAATGTTACCAATGATGGTGTCATTGATGCCCAAGTTCTCATCAGTGCCCCTCAGAAAAACACATCCGCACCACAACAACCCCAAAACCATCATCAAAACAACCATCAGGTTAACACAACAACACAACAACCAAATAATCAAGCAATCAATAATGTCAATGATCAAAGGGGACCATGCCAGTGAAACAAGAATTCCACCAAGAGAAAGTACACTACCCTTGGGGAACTACTCAAGGTCATCATGAAGAATCTAATAAACAAAAATCTCATCAAGGCTCCCACATATGAGAATTACAAGGAACCAGATGTCAAACCACCTTGGTACAATGAAAACCAGCTTTGTGACTTCCACAAAATCAAAGGGCACATCACTAACAGTTGCATGAGGTTGAAAAACCTAATCCAAGACCTCATTGATCAAAAAATCATAAATGTGGAGCAACCAACAGGAAATCAGAACCTTAAAATATACAAGAATTTGATGCCAAACCATAACAAAGGGAACAATAACACAGATAAGGAGAAAGGCACCCTGAAGAATGTGAATCATGTGTACTACCATTTTGTCACATTCCTAGATGACTACTGTGCTACCATCACCATCAAAGGAGCCCATGAAGATTGTGGAGTCACCACAAGAGGCAAAAAAATTACCATTGCAGGGTCATCTCAGCCAAACAAAGCACCTCCTTCCAACTCAATGTATGTTTCCAATGGTTAAAATGTCCTTGATTAGCTAAAAATAACCCCAACACAAATCTCCATCATGGAGTTGCTAAAAATTTCATCTGCCCACAAGAAAATCCTTGACGAAGTGTTGGCTTCATCAATTGTCCCCACAGATCTTCATGCAAACCAATTCCAAGCTATGGTCGGAAACATCATCACTCTGAATCTCCTTAAATTTTTTGATCAAGATTTTCCTACTCAACCATCTCACAACTATGCACTCCATTTATAGGTCCTAGTGCATAAAAATAAAGTCAAGCGAGTCTTGGTAGATGGAGGTGCAGGCTTGAATATTTTTTCCCTCAAGCTCATTAAGAACCTAAAAATATTGGAGGATTCCATTGACAAATGCAAATATATTACAATCAGAGTGTATGATGATCAAGAAAGAGTATGCCAAGGAATAATTCAACTCCCTATTCAAGTAGGGACATCTATTATAGAAACTACCTGTTAGGTCCTGGACCTCAACTTACCTTATAACATTCTCTTCGGACATTCGTGGATCCATGCAATGCAAGAAGTATCATCAAACTTCCATCAATGTGTCAAATTCACATATGAAGGACAAGAGGTCACCATCCATGGAGATCTTGAACCATTCTCCTACTACAAGAACCTAGAGGTAAAATACTACAAAATACCTCAAGTGCCTAAAAATGATGAAGGCCCATCAACACCATACATTGATCCAACCACTCTCGCTTCCACTTCTGTGACAGAGACACCCACCACTCCTGCCATCCCCACCATCTCTGATATCAAATTCATCATCCAGGACAATGGTTACGGAAACTATATGATGCCCAAAAATTCCTTTGTGGTAGGAGAGTTACCACAATCTCCTAGTTAAGGAGGACAACCGCAATCAAATGAAGCCTCCACATCCCAAACACCCCCTGAAGATTATACCAACTTTAGAAGTTGGGGAGATGTCGGTCGAGAAGTAATAGATGAGGATCCATTTCATCTCCTATACCAAGACAATAGACCAGCAACTAATCTACCAAAGGATGACATAAGCAAAAGATTGCAAATGATGCTCACAATGGGCTACAACAGAAACCAGAAATTGGGAAAAGATGAAAATGGGATTCTAATACCCATCATTCCAAAGATTCAAATGAGAAATCTTGGCCTTGGATGTTCCCCTCCGAGTATAACCATACGTGTCCAGAATCCCCTAGTTAGGAAATTGAAAACTCCTCAGTAAACAACAGTCGAACTTCGCTTACCCGTATCTACAGGTCGAGTCATAGACAACTTCACATTTGACATAACTGAAATCTATAGTAGTAGTAGTAATGATGAGGATCCCATAACCAACCTACCCATGCTCTTTGAAGATACCACCCTTCTTATGATTAGCACCCTATCTTATGAGTCTGACCATCAAAACCATGAAATCTGCCTAGTCTACCCACAACTCATTGATTACAACCAACGAGGATCGCCAATTCTTGACACATTTGAAAAGGATGAGGCACTCTCAAGATTCATGGGACTATGGGATAATATTCCATGTGGGGATCATAAAGCAAGATTTATCATTGAGCTAGATACATATGCATACTATGGGGAAATGATTGAATCCCTTGGTCGCAAAAGCAAAAAACTAAGAATAATCTCTAGGTCCTTAAGTGAAAACCACACTATGGCACTCTCTGACTCAAAAATAGTAAAAATAAAGGATCCATTCAATGGTGAAAACCTCTCGGAGGTGCCTGAGGATGGGGGATTCAATCTTCCTCTTAGATCTCTCCACCAAGAAAAATCAGCGATCCTAGCAGAAAAATGCAATCTAGTTAATCTAGGAATAGAGGAGACCTCACACATCACATTCCATGTAGAGTCATTACTGTCAGAAGAACAAGAGCTCTTAGCAGCCTTCTTGAGAGAAAGACAAGTCAATTTTGCATGGAGTTATGCGGACATGCCCGGGCTTGATCCAAAGATTGTGGTCCATCACCTAACAGTCTACTCTGAAACAAAGCCAATTAGACAAAAACTCAGGAAAATGCATCCTCAGATCACCTTGCTAGTCAAAATGGAATTGAAGAAACTACTGGATGTAGGGTTCATAAGATCAATTGACTACCCAGAATGGGTGTCAAATCTAGTTCCTGTTTCAAAACCAGATGGGGGCATTCGAATCTGCATAGATTTTAGAGACCTAAACAAAGCATGTTTGAAAGATGATTTCATGTTGACCAACATTGACATGATTGTAGACATGACGATGGGACATGAAATGCTTTCTCTAATGGATGGATTCTCGGGATACAACTAGATAATGATTGCTAAAGAAGACCAACACAAAATAGCCTTCACTTGTCCACGGGGGACTTACTACTAGAATATGATGCCATTCGGTCCATAGAATGTTGGGGCCACTTACAAAAGATCCATGACATGATTCACAAAACTGTCAAAGATTATGTTGATGGCATACTAGCAAAATCCAGGAAGAGGAGAGATCGCATAGCAACCTTAAGTGTTATTTTCGATAGGATGGAGGAATATAAAGTTAGACTCAACCCAAAGAAGTTTTTCTTTGGTGTACAATTAGGAAAACTACTGGGATACATAGTGTCAATGAGGGGTATAGAAATAGACCCAACAAAAGTGAAGGAAATCCTAGAGATGGAGGCACCCAAAACATTGAAATAGTTGAGAGCTCTCTAGAGTAGGCTTTAGTTAATCCACAGATTCATCAGACAACTGGAAGACAAGCAAAAATCCTATTCTCACCTACTCCACAAGGGGGTAGCGTACAAATGGGATGAAAAGTGTGAGGAAGCCTTCAGCAAAATCAAATAATATCTACTCACACCGCTGGTCCTCATGCCACCAATCCCAAGAAAACCATTAATCCTCTATGTGTCAACAACAATAGCAGCCCTTGGAGCTCTCTTAGCTCAACATGATGAAAATGGGATAGAAAGAGCCATCTATTATATCAGCATAACAATGGTTGGGCATGAGTTAAACTACTCATTCATTGAAAAAGCATGTCTAGCAGTAGTGTTTGCTTCACAGAAATTCAGACATTACATGTTGGCACACAAAATCAAACTCATCACCAAAATCGATCCTCTAAAATACCTACTGTCAAAGGCAATGCTCACAGGAAGGATGACTAAGTGGGTCATGATACTATCAGAGTATGATATTGAATATGTGGAGCAGAAAGCAATCAAAGGTCAAGTGATCGCAGATCAGCTTGTAGAAGCACCCATGTACTCAGAGAATCCACTTATATGAGAGTTTCTGGATAAATCCATCTTCAATCTCAGCATAGCTAACCACTAGAAAGTCTACTTTGATGGTTCCTACACACAACATGGATCAGGAGCTAGTGTCTTCTTCATCACCCCATAGGGGGATTATATACCTAGATCTTACAAATTGGCATTCCCCTGCATTAACAACATTGTAGAATACGAGGCTTTAACCTAGGTCTCAAAATAGCAATGCAATGGCACATCATGACACTCAAAGTATATGGATACTCCCAACTGATAGTAAATCAAGTGGATGATGAGTACCAAAGAAAGGATGATAAGCTGAATCCATACAAAAATTTGGTAGAGAGCCTCAAAGAATCATTCATTGATATCACAATTGAGAAAATTCCTAGAGCAAACAACAGAGTAGCAGATGCCATGGAAATGATTAGATCCCTACTGGACATCACTTGCAATGTCCCAAAACATGAATTCTTGGTAGAGCATCTTCTCATACCCACATTCGAGGTACCAAAGTTAGAATTTGTGTGCGAAATCATTGGTCCTGGTGATCCCTGGTACCATGAAATTTATACTTATGAATAGGTGTCCTACCTACTGACTTACCTTCAAGCCTAGAAAGAACCTTTGTCAAGAAAGCATCCTGGTTTGTCATCCTAGGAAACACCCTTTACCGTAAGAGCATAGAAGTAACCTTATTACACTACCTAAATGTTGAGGAGGCATTGACTACCTTAATTGAGGTGCATAGTGGTATTTTTGGTTCACAGTTGAGTGGAATGACCTTGGCCAATAAATTACTAAGGACGAGGTATTATTGGCCTACAATGGAAAGAGAAGCACATGACTACATCAAAAGGTACCTACAATGTCAGCAACATGGGGACCTCATCCATGCTTCAACTTAAGAACTTCATCCCATCATCACACCATGGCCCTTTTCAGAGTGGGGACTCGATCTCATTGGAAAAGTCACTCCAACCTCATCTAGTGGCCACAAGTTAATCATAACCATGACTAAGTACTTTACCAAGTGGGTGGAAGCCATCCCCATGACATACATCATTGGAAAGTAGATATCAAAATTTATCCTGAACTACCTCATATGCCAATACAGTGTTCCCCAAGCTATTATCTCGGATAATGGGACACCTTTCAAGAATCAATATTTTCATGACCTATGTGAAAAATTAAAAATCCAACATCACTTTTCCACTCCATATTATCCCCAAGGTAATGGCCAAGTAGAAGCTACCAATAAAACCATTTTGAAAATCCTTAAGAAAATAATCAATGATGCAGGTTGTGACTAGAATTTGTAGCTAAATCCCACCCTTTGGGCCTATCAAACCAGCATTCGTAGACCCACTGGTGCCACCCCCTTCTTCCTAGTCTACAAATCAAAGGAAATATTACCCATTGAGATCGAGCTCCCGTCACTAAGAATATCATTGCAAAACCTCATCACAAATGAAGAATACTGAGTATCAAGAATTAATGAGTTGGAGTTACTAGATGAGTGGTGTATAGATGCTTTAAATCATTTTCAAGTCTATCAAAACAGACTCAAGAGGAGCTATAACAAGAAGATCAGAAGCAGGACTTTCCAAGTTGGAGAACTGGTACTAAAGGAGAATCAGAAGAACATCCCAAATCCAAATATAAAAGGAAAATTTGAACCCAACTAGTTGGGACCATTTGTTATCACAAGCTACAAGTCAAGGGCATATTAGCTATCAACACCCGAAGGGGAACCCCTGCAGGACCCCATGAACAACTCCCATCTAAAAAAGTTTTATGCCTAGTCTTGCAAGGTATAGAACCAAAAAATCCAAAAAATTAGAAAATGTCCTAAAAAAATGGTTACCTTGATGAAAACCTGGCAAACAGGCATCTTGGTGACAACAAAAAAATCAAAAAGTACAAAAATCCAAAAAATCAGAAAAAGATTGAAAACAGTAAAGAAAAAAAATCGTCCTCTAATGAAAACCACTTTGATGGTGCTTTGGGCAAGTACCTTGGTGAAAACCTAGCAAAATGCACCTTGTGTAAAAAAGCACTTTCCATCTACCAGGATCTTCATGGCTCATTCTGCATCATCCATCCATTACACATCCATCATCCATCACATTCCATATCGCCATCACCCATTCCTTCCCACATCTGCATCATGGCTTGGTCCTATGTTTGTGTCGTGATCCCTCCTAGTACTCCTCAGCCCATCCTCAAGGTCAGTTTGTACTACCTTTATCGAGTAGTCTATTGCATCACGCTAGGGGAATTTTCTCATCAGATTGGGTTCATGTATATTCTTGAAGTCCCTAAATCAGAAATCCAAAAACATTCAAAACATATCAAAATCCAAAAATATGTCAAAAAGTCAAAAAAAGAGTCATCTTGTCAAACCACGGGTCTTTGATCCTTGAACATAGGCAAGGTTGATCTTTGATCATCCCCTGAGACACTTAGGACAGTCCTTTAGGAGTCCATCATAATAAATTGACAATCCATTTGTTCATATCTCATCAAATAATCGAGTCTATGACAGTCGAACTACGTGGTCTTTGTGTGTATAACATAGGAAAGGCTAATCTGTTGACCAGCCCCCAAGGCCCCTAGGATAGTTCCTTAGGTTAGTATCTTGGTCAAAATCTCAGAAACTCCAAAACATCAAAAATTTTGAAAATCAAAACATTTGAAAAATCTCAAAAAATACCAAAAACAGCCTCAAAACATTTCAAAACATCAAAAACATCCAAATATTTGAAAAAATCCATCTATCTCATCTCACTTTCACCCACAATAAACATCACTCATAATAAACAATCATCATCCCCAACCTTAGGTGAAATAGTTAGAGACATGTCTAGGAGATTGAAAGTTTAAACTCAAAATGTCAAAATCTCAAGTCTAGGTTAGTACATAAACAAGCTAGTCAACTCTTTGCATCAATAGCCTATCATCTAATCAGTCCCATATTAAATCATATGATATCATCATGTCCTAGGATGCATCCTTCCTACAATGGACATCAACATCAGGCATCACCGTAGTTTAGTCTTGGCTAGCGGTATGAAGAACATTAGCTTGTTTGTTTGCTTTATCTTTGTCTTTTGATTTATCTTATTGCGCTCAATCTAAGGACCTCTCGATGATGTCTAATCAAAATATTTAGAGAGATAGGAATGGGGGACTGATCATTATCTTTTACCTGTTGTGCTTGTTGGATATTCTTGTAATATAACCTTGGTCATGCTTCATTTGTTTGGTCTGTAAGGAGGGTGTTTTGGGTATCTTATTGACCACATGGGCAGGTTATGCTTTTCTATGTTTTGGTCTGAGATGTTTAAAATATCTGAACAACACTCTGAATGAAGTTTCGTATGCCAGGTGTGAATAGGGATACTCCTATCTGATTGATGAGTCAAAGTCCATCACACCAGGCACAACGCCATCTTGGTTTTTTATACCTTGATGCAACATACTTATATGTGTAATCAAACATAAGGTAATTAGCCCTTTGAAAATCATAACTCCTAGGCAAGAAAATTATCATCATCATCATCGTCTCATGTCTTGTGGGAATCTCTTGATTTCTTCTATCTCTTTCTTTTTGTACTAATAGTGGTACCATGACAGTTAATCAAATCATCATCATTATTGCATTCATCCTACATCCATAAACTATTAGCATATTGCATAGCATATAAAAAACATATATTGCATTTCCATACATATATTCTAAAGCATTACACAAATCATTCATCCCATAAACATCTACATTATCATTTCATCCCATAAGCATCATTTACATCCAACATATCATAAAATCATCCCATAAAACATTTGCATCATCATGCATCATTTGCATTCATCATATCATAAGCATCATTTACATCTATCATATCATTTTCATTTATCATACCATAACATTTCATTCCATACATAAGAATCCATTACTATACAACATTTACATTCATATAAAATTATACCATCCATCATTGCATAATATAGATTAGTTATTCTAAGCATCTCATGAATCATTACATTGCATTCATTTCACATAAACATAAAAGCAATCATCCCATAACACATATAAGCATTTATTATGCTATCACATCTGCATCATCATACATCATTTACATCCATCATATAATATCATAAACATCATAGTACATCATACAATTCATCATTGCGTAAATAGATTTGTTAGTCTAAGCATCTGCATAAAGCATAGCATTTACAACATCACATCATAAATCATTGCATAGCATATAGAAATTAAAATCAATCCATAATATATCAAGGTAAAGATAGGACACACCATATCACATCAAAATCATCATCTCATATATCATCAAGTATATTATCATGGTACAAAAAATCGGATCAATGTACATGTGTATGTCAGTAAGTACAATCGGCCCATGGGGCTATCAAAAATGATCCCAAAGGGCACAAAAAGAATACTGTCTCTAATAAAAAATAAAGGCCTAGCCCTCCTAGCTACTGCCCTCACCACCTACTCTCTCCCTGTGCTACTTTGTTGGCTTGTGGCTCATCCTCTATGAAAAATATGGCACTCTACCTGCTCTCAGCATGGCCTGATGGTAGTGCATCTTGTAGTAATCCTCCTCTCAGACCTCTCTGTAAGCCCAGAGTGATACTATGTTCCAAGAGGAGGAGGCGGCCATGCCCTCTAGCTACTACTAACGACCCATCTCGACTGATGCCTGTAACTCTATGACCTACCTCTACAAAATGGCTTTATCTCTCTCTATTATTAGTGTATGTACTTGGGCTTGCAACTGTAAAATCTGCCCATCTCTCTGATCTAGCTAGAGGGGCAACTGCACATGGGGCTGATCCTAGTGGTGTCGATATCTTCTCATGATGTCCATCCTAGTGACCTGGATCCTGATCCTGTTGAGGGGCCTCCTGCCTCTGCTCTCCATCCTGCTGACTTGGGAATGCATGGTCATGAACTGGCTGATCTGGTGTTGGTCCTCTGCCTCCCTAATCTTGAACCTATCCTCCCTAGCCTTGACCTACCTCTTTGCCTCTTGCTCTACGTCGAGTGGATGGTGTCTCTGGCACTATGAGTCGTAGAGGTGGATGAAACCAATCTTTGTATGCCTGTGTCACTCCTAGATCTACCTCTCCCTATTCATATGGCCACAACTAGCCCACCAGCTATATGAAGCTCTCTACTGCCTCATGGGAAGGTATGTATCACCCCAATGCCCTCTATGTCACTATCCTAGCAAAAATGGCCACATAACCATCATCTGGTCTGTCCTGTGGCTCCTCGAACTATCATTGCACACTGCCTAGCACGTACATCACTAGCATGGTATGGTCTCACCCGTACATCAAGCAGTCCTGGGGAGCAAAGAATAACTATTATACATCATCGAACCATGTGGGTTTTCCAAGGTACGAGCACCATCAGAATACTCATAAATCATCAAGGACCCTCCTCCAGTGAGGAATCTCATGATGTCCTATGTGCGGAAAGGAAAGACCTCCTCTATAGCGCCATACCACTAGATCATCTAGCTCCATTGGAATTGGGACAACTCATTGAAAAAGAACAGGGATGTGCTCCCATGCACAGATGTATAAAATTGTAACTCCTACCCCAAGTGCTCTACCATCTAGGTATGCAAACTCGTGTAAATCCCTGTAGAGGGAGGATAGCAAAATTGGGCCCCATGCAAAAAGCGTTTGTCGTCATTGGAGCATGTGCTCCTAGGAAAGCCCCCAACTAGGACTAAAATACTGGCCTTGCCGATCCAGGGTAACAAGGCCCAATATAATGGCTGCAATCACTAAGCAGTAGGGTGAGGTGAGAGAACTATGGTGCTCTAGCTCGATTTGACCCTCATAGAATACAATATGATCAGTCTCTAGGATGGCATAGCAAGCATCTATCCTAGCAACTATGTCATAGATCACCCACTCACCATGAATGGGGAATCTCAAAAGCTGCCACACGTCCTCTAGCATGATTGTGGCCTCACTAGTCAGAAAGTGGAAAGAGGAGGTCTCACTGTGCCACCTCTTAGAAAACGATGTCATCATGCCCAAGTGTGTTTGCACAAGTTGTGCATAGGAGATGTACTAGAGCCCATTCTCTCCTAGGCACTGCTCCCTCTCAGTCAAATCACACAAATATCCAAAAATCTCTCAAGCCCTATGCTCATGTGAATAAATCTCTATCACCTCCTCTTGCATCAGGAAAGGTCACCACATTAAAATTCATCAAAAAAATCTTTGTTTGAACTTATCTCAGCATTCTGAAAGTTACCCCAACGTCGCAACCTGTGAAGGCGTCATAGTTTGAAGTTTGCAAACTACAATGCTAGAATCTTCAAAATCTCAAACTGCACTACGGTGGTGCACTTTGGCAAAGCCGCACAATTTGGCCTGAAACCCTAATTTCAAAGACCATCACAGTGCCAGAGTTTAAAGCATAGTGGTGCATTTCATAAAGGCATCAGAGTTTGAAGTTTGTACTCAAACTCCAAACTCCACCACGGCGATCCATCATGCAATGGCAGTGCATTTTAAAAGACCAAGCAGTCCAATTTAAAATTTGAGTGGTGCAAAATGGCACCGCACCTAGGGACCTAACTTTAAGTGCATTTAATGATCACGAAAAATGAAAAGCAAAGCTCAGGCCAAGTTGGCTCACTGGTGGTCCAGTGCCAGGAAGTCTCTGGTACGTCTAGACTCGGTCGAAAATGTGCATTGGGAGCTGTCATTACACCATCTCGTCAGGGTTTTAGAGCTCAAAAATTGCAAAATCTCTAAAGGATAGGTGTGAAAATGAATTGGAAGTGGCCCCCTGAGGCCTATTTAAGCCTGAAAATTAGGGTTTTTTGACTCCGTCTAGCCGGCCTGTTAGGGTTTTGGTCCCCTGACCTAGTTTTTGTCAATCTAAAGGACATTTTACACCATCTTTTGCATTTTACCTCATTTTTTGACCTCCTAGAGCCTTTATGGACTTGTCAGGGACTTTTTTGTCTTTTTTTGTGAGATCTCCCAAAAATCAAGCTTTTTGTCTGATCTCTCAAGGGGCCAGTATATCGGCATATTTCCTTTGTTGGGGCAACATTGGTGCAAATTTTGAAATTGAAAATAATTTTGGCTTTTAATAGAGACAGTTTATTCTTTGAATCAACACAACAAGTACTTTTCTTCAAAGAGGGGCAAAATGTAGACATGGAAAATAAACCGACATACTTGATCCTAATTACTAACGCCATTTCATCCTAATCATCCCTCGGTCTAACCATTTAATCGAACACCCTTATTTGATTAAATTCATCAATTTTCCTCTCTTAATTAAATAAATCATTTTATATAATTAAGTCTCTCTCTCTTGTTAATTAAATCAATCAACCTGATCTAATTAACACTATGTTCATATATAACTAAATAATTCCCTTTATTTGATTAAATCTCTAAAGTGTAAATTAAATTAATTAAAACCTTATTTGATTTAATCTAACTTTAGCTCCTTTAATTAAATCAAAAATTCTTATTTAATTAATCCTTTTATCATATTCTTCTCATATTTGATTTAAATCAACCCACAAATCTAAGTCAAATTTGTCACATCATCTAATCTCTCATTAAATTAATTGACCCTTAATTAATTTAATCCTCATTCAAGCCCCATCCTCTATCTTTTGCCACTTGCACATGAAAATAGATTTAATTCATTTATTAAATCTCTATTTTCTCTCAACATGACATAATGGAGGAATATTCCCTCAAATTTGAATTCAAAATCCAAGTGGACTTTTTCCTTCCAACAAGATATTCATTTCATCTTACATGTCCTTGTGCATTGAGCCAAGTGGCATTTAAGGAATTTATTTTCCCTCTTACATGTTATTTCACCATTTTTCAAATATCACCTAATTGCATTTATGGGCACATTCATCAAAATGTGCACATCCCTCAACCATTGTCATCTTGACAAGTGGCACCTTGCCTTTGGTTGAATTTTAGTCCCACATTGCTTCATTTTGGGCATTTCTCCAACTTGTCAATCTATAAATAAGAGGCTCTCATTCCTCATTTGATCATCCACAACTTGAGTAAACTTACTATACTCAATTTCATAGAAATCTTCATCCTTCTCATTGAGTTTTATAGCTAGGTTATGCAGATTTTATCTTGGAGCACACTTCAACCTTCAACAAAGGGGATCACAATCTCCATCAAATCATCAAATCTTGCATAGGACTTGGGAAAGGTCCAATTTCCACATCAAATTGGCACCAACTCCCCCATACGATCATGAGTTTTCATGTTCTTTAATAGGATTTAGTTTGTTTTTATCATCTTTTATTGTGTTCTTGTTTTATTCCTATTTTGAGCATAGTTAAATGGATTTTATGAGGAATCTTGGTCTTAACTTGCATTGGAATCTATATATATGGTTGTTTGTTGTCTATTGTAGGTATTAGGATCTTGGTTCACACATAAACCCAATAATTATGATTTCAATTACAAAAGCAAGAATCTTGTGTTGATAGAAATGTCAATGACCTAACAACAACCACAAAGGTCTAAATTTAAGATAGTTTATTCATGATAGGAAACTTGTGAGGAAAGTGATTTCTTGCAATGTATTTGGAGAGGTAAGCCTTGGAAAAGGTGTTATAATCACAAATGGACTCAAACCTCTAGGATCACTTAGAACACCAAAAGATTCCTTCCACAAGAGAGCAACAAGAGAAAAAATATTGCTTGATTATGGGCATAATGGGATTTATTAAACCCCAATATGATTACATGGATTACATTGGCTTGAATGGACTGTACATATGATGCCTTTCTTTTATAGGCAAGGTTGAGAGATAGGACAAAACAAGATTGTGACAAGTTTCTTAATCCTACACAATGAGACAACTAACATAACAAGTATTCAATGACCTAGGACACAAGAAGTAAATGCAATAAGATAAAATAAGATATCACTGAAAACTAAGACTTATAGAAAGATTCCTAGGACTTAAATAAACTTAACATGTGATTAGGACCTACTAGGTGAGCTAGTTAAGTAAAACACCTTATTCATACCAACACCCCCAATTAAGTGAAACTTAGATAGAAGGAAAAAAATTCAAATATGATGATGAATTTTAGATACTAGGCCATATTAGGTACCCATGAATTACACAATCTCTCTTAAACAAAGAAGAAAAGAAAACCTATTGAGACAAAACTCCTCTCTAAAAGAGAGAAAAGATGAAAAAATGTGAACAAGTGATGGAAGGAGAACTAAGGACCCCCAAGGATGAGATCCATCACAAGTATACAATCAATAACCCCAAAAATATGTTAGCACCAATGGTTGTACTAATCAATCCTCTAATATGATTCTTTGTATTACCCCAAACTAATTTCTTCCAATGTGTATTTGGCACAGGGATGAGTCCATAAAGATGAGACAAAAGATTGAGCCACTTGCAATGTGTCAGGATACCTTTTTGTCAAGACTTGTAATTGTCCTTAGTTAGAATGATTATGGAAGGATGAGTTGTATAACCCATGATTATTACAATTATACACTCCTTAAATGATTAAACAAAGAGAAAAATATATTATATGACTAAAATAAAGTGATTTGATCAAAGAAAAGCTTTCCCAAGTTCTTGTGCATGTCTAAGTGATCCTCCAAAATATAAATATGGAAAATAAATAAATAAAATTTACTTGGGTCTGAATAGGAAGAAGTGCATGTATGGATTAATAGAGCTCCTTGATACCTTTTCAATGCCACAAGAATCATGAAAAATCAAAGATCTAGGAAAAAATTATGATCTTGGTAGAAAAAAAATAAAGATATGAATTCAAGAAAAAATGAATTGCATTTGTAGAAAAATATGGAATAATGGCCTACACCACTACAAGGTGCTCAAAACTATATTTCCATTGATATCAAGCATTTCCAAAATTTTGACACCCTGGGGGGAAGTTATGGAAAAATGAAAAAATACCTTATTTAGGGCATATGAGGGAAAGTTTAGCCCTTGAGGGATGGAAAGAAAATATTCATATGAGATTTAATTGATAGTCAGGCACTTAAGTTTTAAATAAAAAATTCCCACCATTACTAGGGTAATGAGTGGGTGCAGCCTAGGTGGCAAAGCAACGACTACCATGTGTCACGGGTTCTTAGCCCCTGCTCTATACAAAACCAACCGTGAGGCTAAAATCAGAAATGGTAGATAAAAATTAAAAATAAAAATAAAAAGTATCCTAAAACCATACTAGAGATGACATGACCCTTATGAAAATATGATGTCAACTATACATGATGCTTAGAGGGAATATGCCCCAATATTTTGATTTCATAGAATATTCTATTGATCAACATTTTAGACTCAGTACTAATGCTAATGATGATACAACCACACATGCATCCATACTATATGGATTTTGTATGGGTGTACAGACAAAGATTTTGTAAGTTATACCAAAACACTTAAAAATGACTAAAAAATTTATCATCACCCAAATATCAATTATTTTATATGAAAATAATGGTTTTTAGGCCTTCTAGACTCAATGGTGAGGTATGTTTTTCCCCAAAGTGCACCCAAAAAAAGAACATTCTTGAATATCTCCTAGATCTGATGAAAAAGGATACTCTCCCTTCAAAATTGAAATCAAACACACACAAAGAGACTTGCAAGATGGTTGCAATATGCCTTTAAATTTTATATTTAAAGAAAGAAAATAAAAAATATTCTATTTGTTTAAATCATAAAATGATTACATCAAATCAAAGCTTATATGCTTCCTTACAGCTTGAGCTTCACATACACAAAAAACTGCAACATAATGTCTTCAACATTTTGGTTCCATTCCGACAACATCTGGGTATGCAAGGTCACAAATTCTCCAAAATACCCCTTCTCCAAATGAGCAAGCATCAATATATAGAGAATGTGTGAGGAGAAAACTATCATTGGTTCCCCAAAACAACCTTCAATTATCACCTTGAAATCCCACACCCCAATTTGAGGACAATAAAATATTAAATATAAAATATTTAAATGCAAATATGACCCTCATATGGGCACCTAGCTCTTAACCAATAATCTTGGCCAACTGTGACACCTTCATTGGTTCCCAATGGTTTGGACAGCTCCAAATACAAACATGCAACAACATGAAAATATTTTGGTGCAAACATGCAAATGTATGCAATTGAACATGCAAGCACATGCACCCCAAGTGCTCTCCACTATGAAATGGGATGCCCAAAAGGAATATTTCCCCATTTATGCCTTATAAAAATTTACTAGAACATAATTCCACTAAATTTACATTTATAATTTTACCACAAGGGAATTTACAAATTTTCAAATTAAAAATATTTTTTTTCGTAAAACCTAAGCCCTTATTGAAAATAAACAAAAATAAAATTGCAATATTTTTTATGTAAGATTGTTAGTACCCCTAGATGCTCTTGCATCACACACCCAAGGTAGGATTTTTTTTTTGTGAATATGGATTCACAAAATGGAGTTGAGTGGTAGTATCACCATTTCAAATTGCAAAAAATCCTCAACAAACTTTGTTAATGAAATTGGTACCTATAATTGATTCTTCTTTCTCCTCTTCCAACACTTAGCTGGAACACACAACCTCCTCCTTTGACAACTCTACTCTTTACTCCTCTTCCTTTATGTGGAATCAACTCCACCATACCCTGACCACCTCCTCTAAATGTATCTCACATTCTCCTCCAATCTTGTGGGATTCAAACCACCATAGTATAGCCACCTCCACCAATTTGCACCTACACTTAACTTAGAAACACCATAACAATCCTTCTTCGCATACCAATCATCTCAAGAGAACTCTAACTAAACCATCTTGGTTGCATTCACTAACTCATCCATCTCAACATGGAAATAATTATTCTCAATTCACTAAAATTTGAATTTACCTTTTCATCACTTGTTGCATCTGCAACCTTGTTTTCTTCTTTCAAATTCCTTCTACAAGACACACAATTGTATCACTTCCTTGTCTTATAACTAGTGTTACAAATTCAATTTCAGTAAGATAATTAGGATATTCATCCTTTCCATCTTCCTCCTCTGCATCGATTTCAATATTAGTAACACAATCAAAATATTCATCATTTCCATCTTGCAACAAATTGTCATTCATACAAATCTCTTTATCAAAATCCTCTTTTACCTTCACCTCCTATTTCTCAAATTTGACCTTCTCAAATTGATTCATTTCTAAAAATATATTATCCATTTCTAAATTTTTATCCTCATCAAAACATATATTAAAATATGATTTTAGCTCATTGCCTTCTACTACAACTTTCATTGCTACAATTCTTTCTTCACTGTCACTTGTCGTATCATTCAAACACAAATTAGATTTGGTTCTAACCTCTTCAAAATTTGATATTTCTCTCTTCCTTACTACTGCAACAAAACTTTCAACTTCCTCATATTCACCCATTCCATTCACATAATTCATAAGCACATCAAAATCACCAATTAACTCACAAAATGCAAGTTTTACCTCCTCTTTTACTATTTCAACTTTGGTATCCTCTTCTTCAATTTTATCCATTGCACTCAACTCTTTTTTGTTGCTACAACCTCTATAATTTCATCCTTCATGTCTTCCAATAGACATTCATTAGATTCAAGCTCATCAATTTCTTTGTATTCAGCCTCTTCTTCTTCTTCTTCTTTTGTGCCACATGCATGGAACTCTAGTGCATCTTTTCTATTTCCTACAATAAAAAATAAATTATAAAGATAATTACAATTACCTCCAACTCTCCTCTCTTCTTGTTTTATCATTTTGACCTCTACCAAAGGGTTTCAATACTTTTTCTTTCTGATCTTCTCTTTGTTGTCCTCTTTTATGAGAATGTTCTTCCCATATCTATCATCCCATATTTTCCAATACATCTACTTCAGCTTGGAGTTTTTCAAATTCTTCATGGTACTTCCTATTTTCCACTTCTTTCCAATATTGTTATTAGAATAAAACTCTTATGGTTTTCCTCATGACCCATCCCATCCTCTCAAGCATATACTACCTCACATTCGACAATCTGTCTACACAAAAATCACACACACACCACCATAGCTCCTTGTGCAAACTGCCTCACATTGTTGCTTCTGTCTGCACACTCAGGAACTCCCACTCTGATACCATTGATGCAAAGGAATACTCTCCCTTCAAAAATAAAATCAGATACACACAAAGAGACTTGCAAGATGGCTACATTATACCTTTAAATTTCCAATTTAAAGAAATAAATCCAACAACATTATATTTTATTAAATCATAAAATAATTACATCAAACCAAATCTTATATGCTTCCTTACAACCTGGACTTCACACATACAAAAATCTGCAACATAATGTCTTCAACATTTTGGCTTCATTCTACCAGCATCTAGGTATACTACCACAACTTCTCCAAAAGAACCCTTCTCCAAATGAGAAAGCATGAATAAATAGAGAATATGTAAGGAGAAAAACATCATTGGTTTCCCAAAACAACCTTCAATTACCACCTTGAAATCCCACACTCCACTTTGAGGAGAATAAAATATTAAAGATAAAATTTTTAATTGCAAATATGACCTTCGTATGGGCACCTAACTCTTGACCAATGATCTTTAACAACTATGACACCTTCATTGATTCTCGATGACTCCAATGGCTCCAAATACAGACATTCAACAACATACAAATATCATGGAACAAAGATGCAAATGCATGCAAGGCATGCAATTGAACATGCAATTACATGCACCCCAACTGTCGCCACCAAGAAATGGGATGCCTAAAAGGAATATTTCTCCATTTATGCCTTAGAAACATTTACCAAAACATGATTCCACCAAATTTACATTTAAAATTTTTCCACAAGGGAATTTACAAAGTTGCAAATAAAAATATAGTTTCATAACCCCTAAGCCCTTATTGAAAATAAACAAAAATAAAATAACAATTTTTTTGGTGATGCACACAAGATTGCTAGTACCCCTAGATGCTCTTGCATCAAGATCTAAGAAGGTTCTTGTAGATCTAAAGTTGTAATACCATGTTAGTCACCAATAGACTCAAGCCTCCAAGGTATGTGCAGGATCATCATGGAAAAAATAAGCCCTTAAGTGCAAAAAATTTAGAAAAATCAGAGTTAGGCAACTTGACATAAAAATTTGGATAAGTTATCTATATTATTTCAAAAATATGTAATAATAGAATTTGTAGCAAATTGAATGTAGTTTCTAAACAACTAGGTTTATTTAAAAAAACAAAAAAAACAAATTTTGGTGAAAATTTGAAATTTCAATGCAGTAGTGCTTAAATTTGGGAAAAATAAGAAGTAGGTGTGTGTCTGACCACCCTAACCACAATAAAATGATAATATTTTTTATAATATTTTAGAAATAAGTAGAGGACTCATGGCCGAATGTGATGCATATTTTTTGTAATTTTTTTCCAAGTAAATAATTAATTATGAATTTTTTATTACAATTTTTAAAAAATAGAAAAAACTCGTATGTCTAACCACCTTAACTTGGTCAAAACTTCATGAAATTCAATTTTTATTTTTTTAATCCTATAGTATGCAAATCATAAAATGTGATGCATGTTTTTTATTCCAAAAATGTGATACTGTTTGAAAGCTATAGATGTTTTCCAATCAGCCTATCAATCATGACTTTAGTTATAATTCAAATAGAAAATGACTAATAATTATTTATTAAATTCAAAGTAAAGCACAATTTATATTGGTGGAAAGCTGAGAATCTCCTTTAAAAACCCTTTTCATTTCATCAATTTTGGGTAAAAAAAATTCGTCAGCCACATACCCTACAAATACCCATCATATTGCCACTTTTTGGCCCATCATGATCCTGCACACACCCTCCAATATTACCTACAACACCAAAAGATTTCTTTCATAAGAGAAAAATAAGAGAAAAAATATTTCTTGATTATGGGCCCAATGGATTTGATCAAACCCCAATATGATTACACATATTTCATTGATTTGAATGGATCATACATATGATGCCTTTCTTTTATAGGAAAGGTTGAGAGATAGGACAAGAAAACACTACAACAAATCCTTGTGATTTGCTCCATTTTTTGCTTCCACCCACTATTTTAATGTATATTTTGTCAATTTTTTGAAAATGTTGGAACTATTTATCGGGATGGCACTATTTTTGGTGTTTATTTGCACCGATCAGGACAAGTCAATGCTAATTAATGTGCTAATTTGTGCAAAAATTAGAGCCGCCTTTAGCGCTGATATTAGCTTCGAGTGTGGCACCACCATTAGCGCCGCCTTTGGCTATGAGTTTAGCTTCGAGTTTAGCACCACTTTTAGCTCTGAATTTAGCTTCAAGTTTAGCTTCGGATTTAGCACCAGTTTAGACACCCCTATGTAAAGAGACTTATTTATATGTCTCATCGATGATGTAAAATAGTGAAATGTCAACAAGATATGAGCATATCAAGGAGAGAATCACTTACATCACATTGACAAGGTATATCTACAAGTGCTCGACGAAACAAAACTCTTGGATATAACCAAGTAATGTCGATGAGACATTGAGATATCAGTAAGACAAATAAGATTGTCTCATCGACACTATCTAAGTAATGATCAAAGGCATACACCGCTATACAATCAGGAAGGTGAGCAACATATGCGGTAGAACGGTATACACCGCAACCCCATAGCAAGAAGCCTTGAGCAAGGTGGTAGTGCGATAAATAGTAGAAGGGAAGGGAAAAACACTTCCATAGCACAGTGGGTATAATAAGAGATGATGGTAGTACGGTAATCATGGCATCATTAAAATTTATAGGACTAAATGCAACAAATCACATCAATCACAATCCATTTGAATAAATCATTTAAGGAATCAAGAATATAGCTTGCCAAAATACTCTAAAAATCTAATAAACATACTCTAAATTTTTTGTCGAAATCTTATTTTGAGGCATAGCCCGCTAGAATTGAATTTTCATTTTAATAAAAATATAATAAACCTTTGTTGAAACCTTATTTTCAAGCGTAGCCTGCCAAAATGGAGAAGTGTTTCAATAAATAATGATAGAGAATGGTAAGAAGGCATAGGATTCATTGTTGTTTATCTCATTCCTACTCTAATCAACAAGGGTTACAATTTTCGCGCTACTATTTGTAATCCAAGTATTTAATTGAAATATGTTTGCATAATCTCAAATTCCTTCAAATGATTTTGAAGTATCAATGTATCCTATATAGGGTTTAGAATGACTTTTTTAATTAAAAAAATAAATCAGATGCTTTTGAAGTATCAATGTGTCCTATATAGGGTTTAGAATAATTTCTTTTAATTTAAATAAATAAATAAATAATGTATTTTCCTGTGATTAGGTAATGTGGAGATCTCCTAAATCTACCCTAGCACATTGTCCTCTTTTTCACTGTGTTCATTACTCTAGCTGCTAGGGTTTTACATTTGACATCTTTAATATCTTCATGATAGTGGCTTTTAAATAGATCTCAATCTTTGCTTTAATCTTTATCATGTAACCCTTGAGTTCCATAATCCACCTTCAATCTCTTCTAAGAACGTTGTCTTAAGCTAGACTGTATAGTATGCATATAAATCAAGTCCTTCATACTAGCCATTGTTCCAAACCACCACTCACCGCCTTGCTTAAAATGTTGCCTCCATAAGCACAATATCATGTTTTAAAATCATGGTTGCCAATGATTGACCATTAAGGTCACTACTTTCATCAAGATACAATGAGATTTTTGTCTTCAATTTTAAGGTATTATGCAAGATAACATTGTGAATTGTTTGTTGTGTACAATTTGATTTTCTTGCACATTTACTGCTTTGCTAACTGCCTTCAAGACTAGATATTGCACCATCAACTACAATCTCAAACAACTCACTCACTGTCACTTGAACATTCCCTTCATGAGAATCCTTGTATAAAATCAATCTATGCCCTATAAACTACCTACTTACTAATATAGGGGACTCATTTTTTCATGGTATTTTGAGTTTTATTTAGAAGGGGTTAATATGTGGTATTTTTATGTGTAGGAAGAATAGATTGTGATGCAACATTTGGGTATGGATGGTTCAGAAAAAATTGGATTGCTATTGGTGTCATAACTAGATTGGATTCTACCTTGAGCCAATGTGAAACAGTTTCGGGTATTTTCGCTTTGAAGCAGAACTTGTGTGTGGGAATTTCCAAATATCTGATAGAGGAAGTTCCTACATTCTAAAGATAAAATCATAAATCTTCTTATCTAGTTTTTGATCCAACCTTACATCTTTAATATCCAATAGAGAAAGTTTGTACATTCTAAAGATAAAATCATAAATCTACTTATCTAGCTTCTAATCTAATTTGAGATCATGAATATCAAACAGAGAAAGTTCCTATATTCTAAAGATAAAATCACAAATTTTATTGGTCCAATTGGAGATCCAATTTTAGGTCGTGAAGCTCTGACATAGAAAGTTCCTACATTCTAAAGATAAAATCATAAATCTGTTTGGTCCAATTTGAGGTCCAATTGTAAGGATTCATCTTTTTAATTATACTTTTTTACATTTGTCTTGATACAAATTGTTACTTTAGAATTATGATATTTCTTTTCTTCTAATGTTTTCAGCCCTCATTTCAGGGAAGAGCTCTGAAGATGGTTCCTTCAAATGGAGACTACACTTTTCTACTATAGGTTCCATCTAGAAACACTAGAAGCTTAGGTATTGTCATACTCAGGTACAATAGAGTTTGAGGTTACCTTGTTCTCCTTGATACAAAATTTTGTCCTTCAATCCCTCTTAAGCAACATTCACTATTATGGACTTCATCATTGTACCTTTCATGCATTGAATTTAATTTTTTTTATGTGGAAAAATGTTGTCTCTATCTTTGCAAGTGATGACTATTGTGTAAGCTTTTAATCTGCATGACTGCCCCTCATGTTCAATTCTTGTGACTGTTATGATGCTTCGGGCTACTTACTTTTAACCAAACTGTTAATGAAAACTATCTTGGAATCCTTCATGATTAGTTTTTTCAGAATCATGGCTATGTTGATAGTGGAATGTTCTTATTAATAAGGATAAATCTTTATCAATAAGGAGATTACCCTTTACCAACATACTACACTATCCTTGCAAAGATTGATCTTTAATGCTTCATGGATGGTTTACTTGTGATTATCCTTCTCAAATGAAACAATAGGGCAGTAGGTTAGGCTCAGCCCTTGTGGGAGCCACATTTCACCCCACATGTTGTAACCAGACAAACAAAACAACCTAATTTTATCTATACCTACACAATGAGAAAATATGTTAGATAAAATCGAGCATATGATAGATATGTTTGATAACTTTCTTGTTTTCCTGGACATCTATGGTATGCAAGTTATTTTCATGCACATGATGATCAAATTATATGTTTATAGATGTATGCACATATTTTGACTGGTGATCCTTCATTGCTCTAACAACACTCTTCTCACTCAAATGCAGGGAACCTAGGAGCAGCAAGGAAGACATCAATTTGGAGGCTTAGACAAGTGGGAATACTAAAGATGATGTAGAACAAAGCAACCGGGATTCATCATTGAGGCAATGATGGGTCCCCTTTCTCTTTATGTGCATTTTTCTCTTTTGTATCTATAAATGTATAGTTTTTTTATTATATGCATTCAAATAGTTAGTTCCATGACTTGTGTGGAACAACATACACTTACATTATCAATAAAGACTGCATTTTTGAAAGGATTGTGCAATATTTCCTATATTATATGCATCTGCATAAGTGCAATCTAGTAATGTAATCTTCTGATTTTGTTTATGCACATGAACGTAATGTAGCAGAAATAAAAATGTATCTTACTCTTCATTTGAAAATCACAAAATCTCTACCTGGTTGAGCGATTAAATTTTCTGTCTTCACGAGCATATGTTGATATAAAATGAATGGAAGAAGCATCTAAGTAATCCTAATTTTTTCTGCCAACAAATCATACAAAAAGATTGAATAATTTAAGGATATTGCAATAGGTAATTTGTATTGACACAAATAATATTCCTAAAGAATTTCAAATTTTAGGCCATAAGAATCATCCTTTTTTAAACATGGATTGTGTTGTAGCCAAAATTTCATCCTAATTATTTTTGCATACTTCCATTTTCACTCATCTCTTACATCCACCATATGCATAGAATTCCTATCATAATAACTTAAATTTAATAAAATCCTTCACGTGAGCTTCCAAATAAATCCCTTAATCACAACATCAAATTTTATTCCTCCTTTGAAATAATCCTATGATTGCTCATAGCATATCGCCAAGACAACACCATGTCGATGAGAGTCCCTCCAAAGCATCCTCAACATTAGCACAAAGCACAAATCAGAAATGTAGATGAGACACCCCTATGTTGAAGAGACTTATTTATATGTATCATTGACGATGTAAAACAATCAAATGTCAACAAGATACATGCATATCCAGGAGAGAATCACTTTTGTCACATCAACAAGATATATCTACAGGTGCTTGGCGAAACACAACTCTTGGATATAACAGAGTAATTATCAATGAGATAGTGGCATATCGGAAAGAGACATTAACTTGTCTCATCGACACTGGTAACGAACATCGAAGGAACACAATATCTAATGTCGATGAGACATTGAGATATGGGTAAGACAAATAAGATTGTCTCATCGACACTCTTCAAGTAATGATAAAAAGCATACCCGCTATACCGCTGGGAAGGTAAGCAACATATGCAATAGAATGGTATACACCATAGCCCCGCAACAAGAATCCTTCAACAAGGTGGAAGTGTGGTAAAAAATAGAAGGGAAGAGAAAAAAACCACCATACTAGCATATCAAAGAAACAACGGGCATTTTAATTAAAAATCTCTTTGAAAGTTATGAAATGGTGATTAGTCTGATTGATGTGACTAACGGAAATATTGATGAGATTGCCACTATTAATGAAGAACTTGATCATAAAGGTGGCGCGAGCACCATTTATGAACCAGGGCTAGATGAAGTGTCTTGTAATTTGATAAATACAACCTCAAAGAAGTTGAAATCACTGTGAATTGTAATTGAAGGATTTGGAGAACCAAGTTGGATGATGGTAGGAAGCTAGAAATTTGTAGCATTTATCCAAGTAAGTGGTCTAGACTCAACTCAAATTATTTTCTCAGTAAGTAGATGAAAGCATTGCATGAGTAGGATTGAGATGGAAAAAACCCCAGGCAAACAAAAAGCAAAAAGATAGAAAATTAAAGCTAGGCAATTGAATCAAGACTTAATCGATCAGTGTCTTGGGTCTAGGCCAAAATCCAGAAGAATAGCACAACTTAACCCATTGTGTGTGACATTAGTAGATAAATAGAAAAATCTAGGAGATGTATGGACATTGTGTAGGGGTTATGACCTCTTTATTTATCATTATAGGAAGAAATTATGGCATAGCCCAGTGTCAAACCCGTGGAATTTGAATTTGGGTAAACTTGTAGTACCCAACATCTTTGTGAACGTAGAGTTAATCAAGGTGTTGGAAAAGAATTACAATTCGAAGACGAGAGCAATTCATTTGCCGGATGGGTCACAGTTCATGGTCATAAAGCCAAATTATATTTCCATGATTTTTCAACTAGACACTTCCCTAAAAACAAAATTACAAATCAAAGACTTGTTGGAGGAATACCGCACCATGGAAACAAGTTACAAGAGGTGTAAATTTCCTCTACATAGGGTTAAAGGTGTGGGTAACCAAACTATGAGGTTCTCTAGTGAAGATAATCCCCCATTCTCTGTGGCTTTGTTTGAAGAATACTTTCAATACACTTATTACTTAGTTGGTCAAGTATTGGGAATTGATGTTCCTAAGAACATGACAATTTCTCCCATGGTTTTAGCCACAGACATCCAGAGCCATAATTCCCAACCCTATGATTATGCAGAGTATTTATCGGAGGCCCTCAATATCATCAAGAATGATAGTGAAGCCATTAATTTCAAGCACTATTCTCTTTTCATGCACATGATATTATATTAAGGGCAGGTGATGGGGATATGGGGTGAGGAATTAAGAATAAAAGACTTAGATAATGATGGAAATTCAAGGCCTGTACAAATGTGGACATCTGTGTGGGACAATAGGTGTGGGAGGTCCCACTACCTATATTTTGAGGAATATTTTGTAAAACCACTATACTAGATGTTAGGCCAAAAATGTGACTACAACCTCTCCCCAAATATCTTAAGATTTCTTCAACCAAAAGATATGGGTCATGAAGGAGGAATAAATCACAATTGGGGGGACTGGTACATGTTTGGGGATTGTACTGTTATTAGGGTTTATGGATTTGAAGCTACACCTTATTTGCTACCTAAGACTGTGCCAGACAAAGTTGCTTATTTAGAGATCATAAGGCAAATGTAATTTTCAGCTTCAATGCATTTAAAGAGCTATGGGAGGTAGAATTTCATGCCATCCACTTTATGATTTGGTGATTTCACTATTATCTCTAATTCAACCTATCACTTGGTTAGTGATAAATTGGATTATTATGGCTTGCTAGTTGGCAACAAAAGGGAAAAGTTTGACCCTGAACACTTCATTTGCGATGCCAAATTTTTTCAGAAATTGAAAGGGTATGAGCATAGTTTCCTTTTAGAAGACGTCATCAGAAATTGTGAAGAGAAAAAAGACATGATGTGAATGAATGCCTACAGTAGGGTTATGATGGTTGAGGCTTGGACAGTGAATAATAACCTAGGCTACGTAGGGGCTTTCCCTGAGGTACAGGATCCTATAGAAAGAATTGAATAGTTAATCCTCCATGAAGAAAAATTGATAAGAGATGTGCCACTTGTGGAATTTGAAAGAGGAAGGGGCATCGGTGCTAGGAGGAAAGTAGAAAATACCACACCACTAGATCACTTATCACCTCAGCCTACTCTTGAAGTGAGCTTTTCAGTTGGTTCCCCATCCATGGAAGAAGATAACACTGAGGAAGAAGAAGTCTCACAATTTAATGCTCTTGTTATACCCCAATATGAGATGCCATTGGAAAGAAGTGTGGTCACCTTTAAAGCCTCTGATGAGCTATCAGATGATGTGAGGCATCGTGCAAGTCGGGAATTTTTTGTAGATGATACTTTTGTGCAGACCCCTAAATTTAAGTCCTTTATATATGAGTATAAAGGAAGACTAATAAGAGAAAGGTTAAAGGAAATTGACCCTGAGAAAGAGGCTTATCCCTTGAAAGAGCTACAACATGAAGTTGATAGGGAAATGAGAAACATGACTGCTAAGAGAGGAAAAGCATTATTGCAAGAAGCTAGAGTTATGCTCCGTCCTAGGTGGGATATTAGTTTAGCCATTGTGTTTGACAACTTTTTGAAGAGAAATAATAAAACTTTTCAAATAACAGATGAAGCAGGTGATAGGTTCTATACAGGGTTAGGGTGCAATCCTGATAATACCACTTTGCAAATTTGGGCTCTTTACCCCCCAGGAAAGAAGCCTTCTCTCATTGACCGTGATCATATTTTTGGACATCTCCTGGTGCAAAGAGTAGGGGAGACAGATCCCTTGGAGACTACTGACTCGAATGTGAATGTAACCAAATTCACCAAATCCTAGATCCAAAAGCTAGTAAGAGATAACCAGCGGCTGATAGAGGAAAATGATAGGTTGAAACAAGAATTAACCAACTACAAAGATAGGCTACTTGCTTCTCCAAGGATTTACTCTCCTTTAATTGAACATGAAAGAAAAGTGTTAAGAGGCCATGTCTGAGACTACTCAATGGAAGCATAAATTTGAAAAGGATCAAAAGGAACAAGAAGAACTAAAAAGAAAATTGAAGGCTACTACTTTTGAAGTAGCATCAGGGATAATTTGTATGAAATTCAAAGATAGGTGCCAACACTTAGATGGTGCCTGGCATGCTCACAATGGAACATACAAAGCCCTTGTGGAGCAGGGAAGTCTGCTTGATAGGATGAAGGAAATGGAATCCTATATCAAGGAAAAAGATGGAGATAATAATTTTTTGCTCCAAGAATGTCAGAGCCTCATGAATACACATGAAAACTTCCATAATATCTTGACACATGAATTGAGAGACTTCAACTAGCCACTATGCATGGCCATGCTAGATTTATTTGAAGAAACGTACTTGAAGGATCAGGAAACTTGGAAAAATGAGATATCAAAATATTTTCTAGGCATCCTTGATGACATCAATGATGAGGATGAGGTACTCAAGAAAATGTATAAGTAGCTTGGGAGGATTTTTAGATTGGAGAATGTAATGACATACACTCTACATAATGCAAACACTTATGCCCAGGAGAAATACATTGATCACATGTCAAAGGTTAATTTGTTCCTTGCACAAGTTGTATGAGGAGGTAGTTAGAATTTGGTTGTTGTGGACACATTAACATGGTGCTTGAGCCTTGAATAGATCTTAGGTGGTCATAGGCGCTTATTGATGATGAACGAACTGTGGTGCATCCAACAATAAACTCTTTTTAAGTTTCTATGTTATGTTAATTATGTTTTAGTTAAGAAACGATGTAACTTTTGTGAACATACCTAAAGATTGTTGCTTCCCATACAAATAGGGAAACCAAGGTCTGATTTTGATCATCATATCATCATCATTTCGATCCATTAGAATAGATACTAGACCATCTCATCCACTTATTCATATCAAAAGAACTCATGTTATGTATGTTTATATTTTGAGCAATATAATGGAGCAAATACATTATAACTAGTAATCCATTTTCAGTGTTCAATTGTTGTGTCGATTTTCATGCTTATTTATTGCTTTGTTGTCTCCAAAGTGGTCTTTTCAAGTTTTTTAAATCTACAAGATTTATCAGGGCACATTTGTTGTTATTTTGTGGATGCTTTGATTGGTTTCTGGTTAGGTGTGAATTAAATTTCTTTCAAATTATTTACTTTAATTCGTTCGTATCAAGGACTAAATTCCTCTTACAAATTGGCACCCTCTTATGGTCTAAAAACCTACATTTTTGAGACCCAACAGATTGCAAATAGCTCTAAAAATTTAGAAGTCTATGAAACAGTGTATATATTCTATGAAATAGTGTATATATTCTTGTACTTGTAAATATTCTTGTATATATTCTTGTACTTGTATATTCTATGAAGAATTCCTTATTTTCTATGAAACAGTGTATATATTCTTGAGTTTATAAATATTCTTTTACTGTTATGTCTATTAAAGAAAACAAAGTTTGAATAAAAAATGCTTCACCCTTTTTTGTAAGTATGTGAATTATTGTTTAAGGAAAAATCTTACAGTGTTTACATTTTCAGTTTACTAGTTTCAAATCTTCATTTTCTATGTATATAAAATTGTATGTGCTCTTTATCTCTAATGACATAAAATAGTAATGCCATCAGAATCAGGCTTTTCAATTTTAGCACCATCATTGTCCACACTTTTCATATCCTATTCACTTTAAGTACAATAATCAAAATTTTATTTTTATTTCTTGTCCTAGTTAATCTTGATTCCTTTTAGTGCAACACATTAGGTTGCATGTTAAATTTCAAACATTTTCTTTACATTTTTTGTATATATTATTTTCTCAGTGCATCATTATGTAACAACAATTTCACTTCTGAGATATACAGTAAAAATAAATGAAAGTACATGTTTTCTTTGTCAAGGGAAATGTATGGTAAATACCCTATGTCTTTCAGATAAGTGCCCAAGTGAAATAATATATAACTAATTGAATTTGATTTTCTACTGTATAATTATTTTTTTATGTGCTTTTTACTTTTTGCATGTGGATTACCCTAAGAACGAGACTACTTATCTTTTCTTAAATGAAGCCTTTACATTTCTTGTCTATGAAAGGAATTTACTGCTTGGCAATAGGTTCATGAACTTCATACAAATTGAGATTGTTGTAAAAGGCCATCCCTGCAAATGTTGTTTGGTCTAGAATTATAATGGAAAATAAAAAAACTCGCTAGGAGAATAAAATAGGTTTTCAATTTTACAAGTACAACATAATATTATTGAAGCATTTCAAATTTTAGGCCATAAGAATCATCATTTTTTAAACATGGATTGCAATTAATTCTAAAAATTTAGAAGTCTTGGGACTCATTAACATTATTGTCTGCTACAATGTCATCCAATGTATCATTTTCAATGTTCATATGTTCTTTCAAGTATTTAATATTATCATCATCCTCATCTTGACTTGCATCATCTTCACCACCATTGAAATTTGACTGTAGACCATCTATATTGTTACTAGATGTATTTGGATCATCATTTTCTATACCATCCATATTGGTGTCTTCCATAACATCATCTAACTTTGGATTGTTGTCTTCTTGTGTCTAAACATAACCATCTTCAACATCATCATGGATGTCAATTTCTTCGATGTTATCTAATCCCTTTCTCTCATTTTGTTGGCCATCATTGTTTTGATTAGTATCCACTAATGTATTGTCAAATACATGCCTTAATATTGGATCATAATGTATGATAAATATCCATTTTGGGTCCAAAATATCTTCATAGAAAAATACCTGCACATGAATGAAATACATATATTAGACGTATGTTATAACAATTTTATTGATTAATAAACACAAGTATATATTTGCACTAAGCTATGAATTAATAGATTAATGATCACTACCGCTTCTTGTTTGAGTTAAAGAAATACCTGCTCACAATGGATTGGTAGAAAATAAGGCTCCTTATCCTCTAGTAGGAACGATGAGGAATCTATAGAAAAAAATCCACTATGGGTATCATGTCTTCGTGTCCTCTCAAATGCTTCATACCATCTACACTTAAAAATACATTATTTAAAAGAGTGGTAATCCAACTCAATAATTTCTTGTATTTTCCCAACATATTGTAGATTCCCTTCAATTATATTCTTATCTTTTGAGCTTGATCAACTAGATTACTCGAAGTCGACCATGATGCCACAATTGAAGGATCGTCTCTTTACGTCTACACTTTCTACACAATAATGTCGACCATATGCCCACATTGCTAGATATTTCCTCGCCTGTGAAAGATAATTTATTTTAGTGAAAACAGATATAATGATGAATATGAAAATATTTAATACTGTCAAAACTATAAGGAAACAACATTTTGTAAAATTACAACTGTACCTTTCTTTCACATCCTCTAGACATGTTGATTTCATCTTTTTTTATGTTTGAATCTATACCTACATCTTCTATTTGATTTTGAATTTGTTCAGTAACCCATTCTAGTGTGCAATCTTTGCATTGCCCCATTTCCCAAGTAGATGAGTGGGAAGTGGAGTATTCCTTGGGTTTGATCTCTTAAACTGTCTCCTTGCTTCTAACAATTCTTCTCTTTTTATCATACAGATCAATCCATTTGTTCATAAATTTCATGTGGTACAAAATGAACTTGTTGTTGGACTCAGGCAACACTATGAGGAAGGGGGGGTGAATCAGTGTTGAGCAAATTTAGACTATAAATTTTGATCATAAACCATTTGCAACACATAAGAAGAAATAAAGGTGCAAGCACATGAATAGGATAATCAAAGCACCATAACACCAATATTTTTATGTCGAAACCCTGTTAGGGCAAAAACCACAGTGGAGATTAATCCACAATTTATACTCTGTTAAAAGTATGAACAAAAGGGAATGCACTTACATTTAGGCACACTACCTAGAGCTCATTGTTCAAATTAAGGAAGGCTCACTACCTTACAAATTGTTTATTATTACCACAAAAATTGAACTAAGAAGATAACAACTACAAATTCTTGGATTCAGTTCCAATGAAGCACATGAAATAGATTCTGGACCTTCTGTCCAATTCACACTTCTACTATGCTCTACTTTGCAAAAATCCTTTTGCTGCATAACCAAAATTTACTCAATATATCTTCTGATGTATACTCATACAACTATTCTACACCTTTTCACAACTTCATTCACATATCAAAGTGAATTACCAGTCTCATATATATATCCACTAACAAAGATTTCATCGCTACAAGTCAGCTTTAATAAAACATGAAATATTCTCCAATAGTCGGTTCAAATCACAAGTTATATTTAATGCGCACCCACAAAGGTTGGCTAAGACATTGTTGGGTCCCAAAAAAAAATTCTAAAACTTATAAACAATTAAACAACTACGCCTTATACATCCGCGACATGCTACATTCATTGAGTCGGCCATAATGAGAAATTAAATAGAAAATTGTTCTACCGAATCTTCCAACTCGTATACTGATTGCTACAACACCACAACACTTACCAATAAGGTAAAATACATGCTTATCAAACTTTCCTGGGGATCCATGACACAAAATGATGATTTGGTGAAGCATATAGATCGACTAACTAACCATATACAGTGTTCTTCATGCTTTTTGCCAGTAACACACTGTCTTCTACTTTGACTACTGGTATGAACAAATTTTGATCTGCGGACCAAGAAGATGACTTTCGTTGCCATCAATGACAACACTATAAACCATAAAAAATCTCCCCAAGCCACATGCCAACACTTGTCAAGTATAGAACTTTCGTCTACCTATTACATGCCAACATGTTTATTTCAAACTCCAATTGTTGTGGTGTTAATTTGACAAATAAATTACAGAGTAAATTAATGATTGCAAGAAAAACAACCACATTGATTGTGAATTTACTTATTTATACTTCAACACCATTAGATTGTGGTTTTTCTCCATCAATAATATCTGATGCTCGTTCTTCATCCCAGACACATGGACCATCTTCAAAATCCTTACCAAGGAATTCACATAGAAAAAAAATGCTTCATTCAATACATACCCTTCAACCATGCAACCCTCTAGATGTGCCTTTTGTTGGACATATCTTTTAAGATTTTTCATATACCTCACTAAAAAAAACATCCACCTCATTGATACGACACTCACCAATTCAATGCCATTGACTACGTGTATAAGCAAATGGACTTGTAGGTCCATGAAACTTGTAGGGAGCTCCTTCTCAAATACACATACAATTTCTGCAATTTCCTTCTTCCACGTTGGCACTTCAAATTCATGGATCTCCTTGGAGATCACCCACCTAATATAAGAATAGTAAATTAGTATGAACCTTTAGTCATAAATTAAAATGCAATATAATATCTCTATGTCTCTCACACATGAACATTTCATATAACCACATACCTTGTAAATGCTGACAATCAACTTATGGCATTCCTTAAGTCAACTGTAAGACAAGAATCCCCCCTAATTGTCAATGGCATGATATGCTATCAAACACATTTATGAAAATATCATTAGTATTTTTTCGCACACAACAAAATATCAAAATAAACTTTGTGCTTAATCAATGTTACCAATAAATGTTAAATGTTGATATATAATACCTTCATTAAATTATGAAAATCATGTGTTTTAAATCCTGAGATATGTCCATCAACTATAAAAGCTTTAGCCAATGATGAGCCATAGCCAGTAGCTGTTCTTATTGAACGAATGAAATTTTTTAGTTGGTCTAGCTCTTTTTTTTTCAAAATCCATGGAGCTTCTACATATGTTTCATTTTCCTTATTTGGCCACAAATGTTTTCTATCAAATTTGGTACATGAAAGTGCAATATCTCTCCTTGAAGACAAGTTGTCATTTTTTCTTGATATGTGTCAAAATATAGAATATGGAACATTTTTGAAGATGTGCATAGGATCTAATAGGTGAGATATTAATAGATCCTTCCAGTAAGGGAGCTCATAAAATATGGATTTCCTTTTAATTCCTTCTAGCATATTAATTACAACTTGTTCTAGTTCTTCAATTGAATCACCTCGATCAAAAAAATCCTCCCAAGCTTTCAATTCAGCATCTTCATACTTGTTAAGCCAATCACCTAGACCCATAATCATGGGAGGGCCTCTATTTTCAAATTTTCCATCAAATTGATTCTTCAGGTGATTTCTAAACCTATGATCTAGTGGTAGAAAAACCTTGTTGTTTGCGTAAATAAATTTATGTAGATCTTTAGAATACCACCCTTGAAATTGTTCTACACATCTTGGACATGCAAATATCCCCTTTGTTTGAATCCATGCAATTCAATAAGTAATGTTATTAACATAAAAAAAATTAGTATAAAACTAAGTATGAAAGTTGGGATGAAAATAAATTATGAGTGTAAATATGTAAATATTTTATCTAACTAGAACAAACACCAAGTCCTGGGAAATCATGAATAGTCCAACATAGCACACCATACAACATGAAGGACCTATTTGATGGAGGACATGATATGTCATGCATTCTTACGGCTTTCCATAGTAGTTGCATCTCATCAATAAAAGGCGCATATTGTTGTTGTGGTCTCCATAGCTTTCCATCGCATTTGGCGCAAGATAAACATCCATGTTTTTAACTTGATGCTTTCCTGGAACAATGAGAGACAACATAAGGTGCTCCTTTCTAACACTCACCCATGGGGGAATATTGTATACTATCAATCTAACTGGCCAAACACTATAATTTTAGCTCAAGAAAGAGAATGGGCACACTCCATCAATTGCAAGATCAAACTTGATACTATGAGGTTCATCTTTGAATTTTGTTGGCCATTTTTCCTCTATGTGTTTCATTGCTTTGCAGTTGATTGAAATTCACATGAATCCATCTTTACTCCTATTCTTTGCATTCCAGTCCATCAATTGTGCTAGTGAATTGCAACAAAACATTCGTTGAAATCTAGGTATAATTGGCATGTGACATAAAACCTTCTTTGGAACTGTAGGACCTTATACATCTATACTATATATCTTCTCTTTGCATACAGGTCATTCTACCTTGTTTTGATATTCATCTCTATATAAAATGCAATCATTTTTACATGAATGAATTTTCTTATATTCAATCCCCAACTCAACCAACAATAGACGTGCCTCTCTGCAAGTTGATGGAAACACATTCTCTTCAGGGAGTATTTTAGTTTTTAGTGCCCTATAAGATTGCCAAAGATTAAATCAATTGAATGTTTGACTTATGATGAACATGTTTAATATGTCAATCTATACTAGGACTATTTATATACAATATATGGTTTTAAAATCCCCTTAAAGAAATATAAACGAATTTTATGAATATTTACAAATTATGTACACCAATTGACAATGCAAAATAAGAAATAGATTTCAACTCACTTTAGTAGGGTAGTGAATCCTTTGTCTGACCAACCAAATAGTGACTTGATTTCTAATAATATTAATGTGCATGCCATTTTTTAGGTTCTACTTGCACCCAATTTGAACACGGGTGTCTTCACTACTTGCTTGATGGAGGCTTTGATGTTGTTATCATCAACATTATGTTGGTGGTAATTACCCCTACTATCATCATTTTGATTAGAGGTAAAAGATGGGTTTTGAAGGGGCCCGAAACCCTTTACAAAAAGGAACAACTGACACAAAAAAGAAACATCAAGAAACAACCATCACCCCAATGACAACAAACCACTAGCCAAAAAGCAGCCAAAAAATGACACACAACACTACATATTGTTCAAAATTTCAACAGCTTCCATCTCACTAGCAACAAGCTTCTATCCCTTAACCCCAATATCAGAAACCTCCAAACTCGAGGCCCTAGTTTGATTTTTCAGTCTATTTCTTGTCCTAACCCCAAGCCCACCAGTCTTTACCTTAGAGCTCAAAATAGAACCTTTAGCAGAACCCTTAGCAACAACATAATCCTCCCCAGTCCGCTTACCCTAAACAACCATATCATTAGTAGAAAAAAATTCCTTTCTCTTAATAGGGGGAAAAGCCTTTGCAGAGTCCAGCCTAGTCAAGACTTTAGGATCTTCCCCACTCTTCATAACCATGTTCCAAATTTTGTCAATTTTCTCCTCGAGGGAGAACATTCTAACCTCCATACTCTATTTCACATTGACGATTTCCTCTGCCATAGTATTAGCAACAGTATTGAGACCAGCCATTAAATTATCAATTTGGATTTGGATCATAGGATCCTCAGCCTTACAAGAAATGATTCTAATGTGAAAATTAGTCCTATTAATCTCATGAAAAATCCATTTAAAATGTTTAGAAGGAACATTGGCACTGTCACGGGCTGAACCCAACACATCAGAAAGATCCTCCCTATCAAATTTTTCAATGCGATTTCCCACAACAAAATCTTCTTCAGAGGAAATCTCATGGACCTTTTCCTCAAAGGCATCCTTACCTTTAGCAGCAGTCACAAGAGACTTCATCCTACGAATGGAGTCAATAATTTGCTCCGCAGCAACCAGCCTCTTTTGAATCCTCTTTGTGTCTACTTTCTTAGCTCCCACAGCTTGATCACCACCCATAGCTCCATCCTTCTACTTAGGCAACCCAATGACAGTGCTCAGAACATCCCCACCATGGAAGCCACTAGCCACAGAGAAAGGGGCATTCTTCAAAACCCTTCTCTTTCGACTTCCCTCCTCATGTGTGAGAGAGTGAAAGAACATATTCCAACAAGAGAGTGCTGGGTAGGAGTAGAGAAATAGGAAGTATCCTTCACTTAATTGAATAGTAGGTAGAGGTTGTTAAGAGATCTCCATCTTCCAACATAGAGTATTGGATAGAAGTTGTAAATAGAGGAGAAATATCTTCCATTGAGTGAATAGTGGATGGGGTTCATTTAAAGTGTTATCAGTTTTGTTTAGGTGGGTAGAGAATAAAGATTTAAAAGAGTGGTTTGATATCAAGAGGTGGTTTATGTAAGTTTGGCAGCAGAAATTTTGAATGTTCAATGTGTTGAGAATTCAAGGAAACCCAAGGACGCACCCCCCCTAAAATGCCCCATCCCTATCCTCGAGATGTCTCAAGTATAGGGGACGGTTGGGGAACGGTCCCTTGGCATCCCCTTTTCTACCAAAAAATAGGAATTTGTCTTCGAAATGGGGGAATGGAGTTGACCAAATGGGGGACGGCTGACCGTCCTAGGAATGGCCAAGGGATGGTTGAGTTGTCCCTCGATCATCCTGGGGACGGTCGGTCATCCCCCACATCAAAACAACATTTTAAAGTTAAAAAAAACTTAAATTTAAAAAGTGATGCCCCTACCTACATGGCATCTTTGGGCCCCATTGCTCTTGACTCTCTTATGAGGAAAAAAAGGCCTTTTTTTATTCATTTTATGCATTTGTTTGTTGTGAGCATCCAAGGGTTTAAGAGTAAAAGAAGTTGTAGCCACTGAAGGAGAAAGAACAGCTTGATGGAGGAGAGGAGGTTGAAATTAGTGTTGTTAGGAGTGCAAATCCACCAAAGAGATATGCATTTCCTTTCCCTCTTTTTTTTATCATTTTTTTTGCAAAATCTCAAGCATACATTGTCTAATTTTTTTTTATTTTTTGCATTTTCAGTTGAAACTTGCATTCTAGATATAAAAAACATGAGCAACAGTGAGGTTGGGAGTGATAGTGAAGTTGAAGTGAAAAATAGAAGGGAAAGTGGTGGTAGTGTTAGTGGAGAGAAAACAAACCCAATCGAATGCTCTTCAACAACCATGGAACGCTATTCAAAACACCCATTAAACAAAAAAACTATTCCTTCAATATGTTTTTATTAGAGGTAAAAAATGGGTTTTGAATGGGGCTTGGAACCCTTTACAAAAAGGAACAGCTGAAGGAAAAAGGAAACAACAATAAACAACCAACAACCCAATGACAGCAAACCACCAGCCAAAAAGCAACCAAAAAATGACACACACGACTACATATTGTTCAGAATTTCAACAGCTTCCATCTCACTAGCAGCAAGCTTCTGTCCTTAACCCCAGTATCAGAAACCTCCATACCCAAGGCCCCAACCTAATTTTTTAGTCTATTTATAGTCCTAACCCCAAGCCCACCAGTTTTTACCTCACAACTCAAAACATAACCTTTAGCAGCAACATAGTCCTCCCCAGGTAACTTACCCTCAGCAACCATAACATCAGCAGAAAAAATTTCCTTTCTCTTATTAGGGGAGAAAGCCATCGCAGAGTCTGACCTAGTCAAGACTTTAGGAGCTTCTCCACTCTTCATAACCACATTCCAAATTTTGTCAATTTTCTCCTCAAGGGAGAACATTCTTGCCTCCATACTCTATTTCAGATTGACTGTTTCTTCCACCATAGTGTTAGCAACAGTATTGAGACCAACCATTAAATTATCAATTTGGCTTTGGATCAAAGGGTCCTCAGCCTTGCAAAAAAATCTTATAATACAAACATTAGTCCTATTGATCTCATGAAAGAACCATTTAAAAAGTTTTAAAAGCACATTGGTACTGTCACGAGCCAAACCCAACACATCAGAAAGATCCTCCCTATCAAAGTTTTCAATGCGATTTCCCATAGCAACATCCTCTTCAGAAGAACTATCATGGAACTTATCCTCAGAAGCATCCTTAGCTTTACCAATAGTGATAGGAGACTTCATCCTATGAATGGAATTGGAAATTTGCTCTGCAGCAACCATCCTCTTCTGAATCCTCTCAACATCTACTTTCTTAGCTCCCATAGCTTGTTCACCACCCATAGCTCTAACCTTCTACTTAGGCAACCCAATGACAATGCTCAAAACATCCTCACCATGGAAGCCACTAGCCATAGAGAAAGGGGCATTCTTCTCCAGATGTTGACCAGGAATCAAAACCATTCTCTTATGACTTCCCTCCTTAGGATCCTATACAAGTCTAGATGCAAGGGGAGGAGAGGAAGCTTCCCCCATAAAGCTCATTTTTTCCTTTGTTCCCTTTTAAAGGAATATTCACCTCCACATCATCACTGCAAGTCGTATAGCCCCCTTCCTCAATCAATTTCCTTTTCCCATATTTACCCTGAACAAGGGATATAGGGCCCTCCTCCAAAGAAGCATACGAATCAGGGACATAATCAACATCATCCCTATCTGAATCAGAATATTTATTTAACATCAGCCTCCTCTTCCTTAGTTTCTTAGAAGCCCTTTCCTCACCTGACTCAGTATCATAACCCTCCCTAGCTTTAGCTTTCGAAGTAACCAGAGTCTTCTGGAAATCATGTGCTTTAACATGTTCATATATTAAAAGAATTAGCCCCACATGCAAAACAGTTTTTTTGGGGTTCTTCCTGTGCTCTTTAATCCCATAATCCATCAACACTAGCAGATAATAGGGAAAAGACACCCATTTTTTGTGCCTAAAATGATTAAGCAATGAAAAATGGTAATTTTTAATGGTCGTATACCTTCCTTCTAGGGTAACATACCTCATGATTTCTTCGACAACATCCCACTAGAGATCCTTCAAGGAAGTTATAAGATACCCTCCACTCTTCACAGGCTTCAAGTCATCACTCTCATTCTGCTTGAAGAAAAGAGACATTGTGGCCAATGAATCCTTTTTATCCCTATACACCTTCATTCCCTTAATCAAAAGGCTAGTAATTTGAGCTATAAACTCCTCATCCACCTCAATTTCCCTACCACCCAACTCTAGGGTTCTCCCTTTCTATCCTTTCTTGACTAGTGCAATAACCTGAGTATTATTTCCATGTAGTTTCTCCATGAAGGGAGTTAGGCCACCCTTCTCTAAAATTTCCCACACTTCCTTTCTCTGCTTCGTGGTGTCACAAGATTTAGGCTCAACACAATTTTTGTCCCCACCCATGATGATGGAAAATTGAGACCAAGAACTCAACAGGGAAAAGCAATAGACACCACATAGAATAAAAAAATCCCACAAAAGACTTTGGAAACTTATGCAGCTAACACCCACAATCCATGCAAAGGAAACCATAGGACAAACAAACCATAATGAATTCAAACCCAACACTATATGATAGCCTTTCCTCAAAATCATAACCATAGCCTCCTTCCTAATGATATGCCACCGTGTGAGCAAGGACGTGCAGAAATTGCAAAATAAATTAACTTTCATTTATAACAATAGTCGTGGCCTCATAAGGGAGGGGATCATTTAAATCCCAAACCTTACTATCTCTAACACCAAAGTTAGCAAAGAAATCAACTAACTTATTTCCCTCTCTCAAAATATGGGAAATATAAACATTATCAAAGGATTTAATAATTTCAATGGAATCCTTGATCAAGGCCTCAATTTTCCAAGATGGAGGAGATAAATTCTTCAAATTATTAATAATGTTCAGAGAATCACCTTCCAACAAAATCTTTCTATACCCTCTTCTTTGAGCCAGAGCAAGACTATGATAGGTGGTTTCCGCCTCCACAAAGGGCTTTTTCTGGTTTCCCAAAGGGAGTGCCATAGTAGAGATGATCCTACAAGTAGAGTTTCTAATCACTCCCCCACATCTAGTAGGTCTTGGATTACCTTTAGCAGCACCATCAAATTTTATCTTAACCCAACCATCTGGTGGCACCTTCCAAACAACACCCTCTCTTGAAGATTTCCCCTTTGAAACTGGGAAAGATATATCATAGGGAAGCTTCCACTTTTGAGCAATTGAAATATCATAGGAGCATAAATTAATCCTCTGACCAGCATGGAAGGAGATCCCTTAAAGAAAATTCTCCTTAATACTATTACAAATCTTATGGGCCATGGATAAAGTAGGAAGAGCAGAGTTTCTGAAGATTCTATTGTTATATTCCAACCATACCCCCCAAGAAAAATGAGGTAGAGAAAGAGACCACAAAATTTACAAGGTTGGATTAGTTGAGGGGCACACCCATTGGAACCATAAGTCTTTAATAGAGCCAGGAAAAACCCAACTTAGATTCCAAAGCGAAAGAACATGATTCCAGATCATTCCAACATATCTACACCCAAACAACAAATGACAAATATTTTTTGCTTCCTCTTCACAAAGAAAGCATCTATTACGCATAGCAAAACCTCTTTTTATCAAATTATTAGTAGTAAGAATTTTATTCTGACAAAATAGCCAGAAGAAAATATTAATCTTAGGAATTAGTCTAGAGGACCAAACCAAAGCCCAAAAGGGAGGCATACCCGCAAAATAATCATTCAAAGAGAAAGCTGAGGCAACAAAAAATTTACCCTTAGAGGACAGCTTCCAAACAAACCTATCAGGAGAAGGACTAACATGAATGTGAATACAAGATATAGCCTTATAAATAACTTCAAGACTAGGATCCAACTCATAAAATTTCCTCCAACTACCTCCATCAATAAAATCAGCAACAAATTGGCCAACTAGATGCAGACCAAGGTCCATAAAGGGATAAGCCCAAGGATAATCCTTAAGAGGTCCATTACCAATCCAATTATCATCCCAAAATAAAATACTCCTCCCATTCCCCAACTACCAAGAGAGACCCTTAGAAACAAGCCTACGAGCCTTTAGCATAGAGTTTCACAACATAGAGCCATCCAGGGGATTACACTCAATAGAAAAAACTTCTCTAATCCCATCATCACCATGTAAGTATTTACTCCAAGTGATTTTCGCCCACTCACTTTTAGCTAACAAAAGATTCTAGAGTTGTTTCCCTAAAAGGGCAATGTTAAACGATATGATTTTGCGAATACCTAGCCCCCCAACCTTGTTCGGCCGACAGACACCATCCCAAGCCACCAAATGATTTATTTTTTATCTTCAACCCCTATCCATAACAATTTTTTCTGAATACCTTCCAAGAGATCCACAAATTTCCTCGGCATATGAAACAAACTAAGAGCATAAACCGAAATATTTTGTAAGGTGGATTTAATCAACTGAACTTTACCTGCTTGGCTCAATAAGGCCCCTTTCCACCCAGCCAACTTGGAATTAAATTTTTCAAGCAACCCCCTCCATAAAGAATTAGAAGCCTTAGAACATAAGGCGAGTCCCAGGTAAGAGGCAGGCAATTCACCAATTTGACACTGCAAGATTCTAGCAATCCTGATTTGTCTTTGAATCAGAGTATTGAAGAAGAAAATAACACTCTTTTGTAAACTAACTCTCTGCCCAAACGTAGCCCCATATAAATTTAAAATCCATTTAATAGCCTTGGCTTCCTTTATAGACGCTTGCCCAAGTAGCAAATAATCATCCACAAATTGTTGATGAGAGAAACAAGATTACCAGAAGAAGGGGCTAATCTAGACATACATCCAAAATTAACAAATCTTTAGATAAGGCAACCCAAAGACTCCACCATAATTATAAAGGAGAAATAAGATCCCCTTGCCGTAGCCCTCTAGAGCAATCAAAAAGAGGTGAAGGATACCCATTGATAATCACAGAGAACTGAGGGGTAGAAATAGATGAAACACCAAAGGAAAGAAGAATCTTAGACAAAAAACCCCAATCCACCCTATCATAAGCTTTGAGTAAGTCAAGTTTAAGGATAAAAATAGCTTGTTTATTAACATAAAGAGAATGAATATTCTCATGCATAGAAAGAATGGAATCCAAAATTTTCCTACCAGCCACAAAACCATTTTGTTGAGGGGAAATGATGAAAGGAAAAATATTTTGCAACCTCAACACCAGCACCTTGGAGAGAATCTTATAGATAGAGTTGCAAAAACTGATAGGCCAAAATTCCTCAAAAGAAGCAGCACTAGGCCTTTTGGGAATCAAAACAATAAAAGAGGAGTTGATTTCCTTTAAGAAGGAACCTGATATAAAAAACTCCTTATTAGCCACCACCATATCTTTCGCAATTATTTCCCATAAGGACTAAGAAAAGAACATAGGGAAACCATTAGGCCCCAGAGCCTTATTACCTTCAAAGGAGAACACAACTCCCCTAACTTCCTCAGCTGAGGGAAAACAAGCTACCTATTAGTTTCAACATCCACCAGCTAAGGGATATCCCTTAGAATATCCCCTTGACAAACCCCATCAAGCACACCGTCGACAGAAAGCAACTAAGAGAAGTAAGAAGCCACAACAGTCTGGAGTTCAACATCTTTTTCCAAAGACTGATTGTTAAAATTAATAAAATTAATACGGTTTGAAGCTCTATGTTTCAGAGTAGAAATATGAAAAAAATTAGAGTTTCTATCACCACTCTTCATCCACATAATCCTCGATCGCTGATTCCAAAATTCCTCCTCCTTCGCAATAATATTGTGTAATTTAGAAAGGACATTTTCCTTCAGCATCAGGTCCTTATTATATCCAGATGATTGAATAACTTGTTGAATCATGTGAAGCTCCTTAGACACCCCATCTTTCTCCTAAAAAATATGGCCAAAAGAAGTATGATTCCATTTTCAAACATTAAGCTTAACATTAGCCAACTTTTTCACCACTCTATACATAGCCGAACCCTCCACATTTTCTCAAACCGGAAAGGAAAATTATTCTTAGCACCCAGTAGGTCCACAGAAAAAGCCAACAGGAACTGATCCAACCCCAATCTGGTCAAAGCTGAAAGGGAGCAAGAATAGTGGACCAACCACTCAGGGTTTAAAAGGGCACGATCCAGCTTAACCTAGATAAGGGCATCACCCACATGCCTATTTGACCAAGTATAGGATGCCCCTTTCAGATCAAGATCAAGAAGAGTTGAATCATTTATGAATTGCATAAGGTCTGATCTACTATCATCCACATTTTGCAATCCACCCATCTTATCAACATCATGCAAAGGAGTATTAAAGTCACCAATAACCAACCAATTATCAATATTATGACAAACTTTAAAAGAGGCAAGGTTCACCCAAAGCCTTTTTCTAGAACTTTTACAATTAGGAGCATAAATATTAGATAGATTCCAGGAAAACTTGTCATTCAGGTGGAAGAAAGAAGTAGCCACATGAGTACAGTCATTGAAAACCTCCACACCTCTAATAACCCGAAGATTCCAAAAAGTGACAATCCCACTAGAGGCGCCTGTCACCTCATAGCACTGCATACCACAATCTTTAAATAGCTTCAATCTAAGTCTAGATAATTTATCAAAACCCATTTGTCATTTCTTGAATTAAAACAATATCAGGACGATGATCTCTTACCAGATTAGCCAGGAGATCATGTTTATGAGGGTGATTCATACCCCTCATGTTCCAGGAAATAATCTTCATGTAAGTTTATGGGAAGTGTTCTTAGAGAATATATCCAGTAGAGTTCTTTGTGTTCCATCAACAATATCCATCTAACTCTCTTTATCTCTCGTAACATTAGCTCAGAGCCTACCTCTCCCACGTGGCTTAGACCTACAATCTGATCTTTGCTTATTTCTTGTCACAACGCCCGATGAAGGAGAATGCTTCTTCCTATTGCAGCCACATACCATGACAAAATATTGGTTATCCACATCCTCCAACTCCTCAGAATCCTTCACCTCAAGTTTCATCTCAAACCCCTCATCTTTCAGCACCACATTTTGAGGAATTCTTCCCCCAAGAGGAGAACCAAATTCAACCAACTCAGAAGGAATCTCTTCCCCATGGGGGGAACCCGATTCAGGAACCACATAAGAATTATTTTCCTCCAAATAACTATCCATATTAGGCATGTTTTCAACTTGAAGCTCTTGATTCACCTTCCCTTGATCAGGTTGACAGTCAACCACCTTATCTAACTCATTCAGAGATTTATCTTGACTAACCTCCAAGGGAGGTTCCCCTCCTGTCTCCATCTCTAGAGCTCGAGGTATTTGAGATTCCACCTCTTGAGCTTGAGGTTTCTCTTTATCTCTCCATGGTTTCATCATTTTATTAGGAACTTTAGGAGGGAATTTCTTTTCCCAATGGCCAACTTTTTGACAATGGAAACAGGCAAAGGGGTTCAATTCAAATTCAACCATCTACTCCCACACTCCAAGTTTAGAGTTAATCTACACCATAGAAGGAAAATCAGTAGATTGCTCCACATTAACACAAAATATGGCATAAACCAACCGCTTCCTCTACCCTTTCATTTGGTCAATAGATAATAGACAACCAAAAGTGCTAGCAATCCCCTTAAACACTTCCTCATCCTAGAATTCTAGAGGAAGACCAGGAAATCTGACTCAAACAAGAGTGGTAGAGAACAAACATGAGTTCAGATTAAAACTCATTTCCCATTTCTTCAGCATCAAGGATGACTTTCCAAGGAACCACGGCCCCCGTCAATGCCATCACCATATCATCTTCACAGGTAAAGGAAAAAGAGAAGAACCCTTTGGCAATAGTAGCCACATCTATTTGTCCTTTAGGTTTCCAGCGAGTCAAAATAAACTTACGGACTAGCTCAATATGAGGTCGAGGACCAACGGATTTACCCAATAGAACCATGTCCATATTAGTCACTCTTTTATCAACAATGCAATCTAGGATAGTAATAGAGTACTCCCCCATCATTTTATTAGCAAAAAAAGGCACTGGAGGTGAAGTACTTTTTCCTCTAAGCTTAGCCCCAAATAGATTAGACCAATCGATAGAAGGTTTCGACAATAGAACATTCCTAGCTTTATCAAGCCTAAGACCCTCTGCAAAAAGAGTCCCATCACACCCATCCGAGGACAGGGCATACCCTAACTTTTATGAGCCATGTACCACATTTTTAGTGCCAGGCACCGAGGAAAGTGTCAGAAACACATTCTTTGAAGCCCCTTTACCATCAAATGAAACATTAGCCACAAAAGGAGACCCACTCAGCTTACCTATAGCAAGGGCACCACCTGACATCACCTTATCATCAGCACACCATCTGCCATTATCGTCTGAAGCAACATCCTAATCTCCCACCTTTTCAAAATTTGAAAAATTGCCACCACCATCACTACCACCTGAAGAGCTCCCCATCGCTATAATTGGTTATTTTCAAACCATTCCCCTACTATCATCATTACTATCAACCATATCATCATTATTGTCAACCATATCATCATTATTGTCATCATTGTTTCCATCCCCAAAGAAACCTATAAGCATTTCATTCAATCCTTCTTTATGCATTGCATTTTCACTATCATCATCATCATCATTAAGGCTAGGTGGCATATCATCAGTGTATTTGACTCTCATCAGCTCTTCAAATTTCTCAGGTGGTAGTGTTCTCTTCAATCTTGCTCTTCTTGCACTGGTATGTTTTAAAGGATGGTTTGGATCATCCTATCCAAATATTAATAACCTAGTTGGATCTTGGGTATTAGTATGTGTTTCATCAAAATCTTCTACCTAATAACAAATGCAAGCATTATTTAATGTTTGGCACCAATTGGATAAATCATAAATATACCAATTTTAAAGAAATATAATGAAATATGGCTTAAAAAATATAAATATAAATGGTATGAACATATATACATCAATTGAATAATGGAACATTATTTTATAGACTACCTTTTTTATATAATAATCTAAATAAAACACAATTTTGACAACATAGTTTATAAAACATCAGTCCACACTCATTTATTATTCTTTGGTTTTAATCGATTGTAGGAGGCATACTAATAACTGGAAGCTCATCATATATGTAATGTCTTTGTGCAATCGCTCATTTTAATTGTTTCTTTCCATGACATATAGAACATCCACAAACAACAATTTTCTCAAAGTATTCGTCCCATCTACTATAGTCCTGACCTACCTCTTCTTGAGTGCAATCATTTGTTGTGTCTGCAGTATCCATTTCCATCGCCTCTTCCACCCACTATCGTCTACGTGATTTAATAGTTTTAGGTCCACGTCCATGTACATATCTTCTTCTTTTCCTAGTTGAACACTCAAGCTCTGCATTTGCTCCAATCTCCATCTAAAATAATCAACAACATGCATTAATTTATGTCAAGATTGGATAATACATTATAAATTTTAATAATACTACACAAAAAAAGATGGACATATCAAAAAATGCCCTCAGATCATTTTTTCCTAGGTTAAGTCAAAATTTGAGTACTTGATGTCCCGCTTCATCTGTTGTGTCCTCATTTGATATGACACAATTTGTTGCCATGGCCTCATCTCGCCCCTATAATACACAATATAGTAAATAATGTTTAGTACACCAATTATATCATTTCAATGAGTATGCTATCCAACAAAAAACCTCAGTTTAGTCATATATTTGACATATTGATATCTCCTCTATGTTGTAGCATTTGTGAATTCATAAACACCTTCCTCCTTTGGTTGAGGTTGCTTTCTCTTCTTACCTTTATTATATCTTCAAATTATGTTGTCTCATCTATTTCCACCCACTTTCCTCTCAGTGATTTAGTATTTCTATGCCATCCACGTCCTCTCCCCATGGCCTCCTCTGTGAATAAAAATGCTACCACAAAAGCTTTCACCGCACTATTGCTGAGAAGGAAGAAGCAACTTGTGGGACCATGGTAAAAATTGCTCTACCACACCGAGCTGATGAAGGATCCATGGGACAATGGTGTTCACTGCACTATCACACGCCAGTGGTAGAACACTTGTCAGAGTCACCACAACACCATCGAGAATAGAAGAAAGACTCTCATGCCACCACAAAAGCTTTCACCGCACTACCGCCGAGAAGGATGAAGTACCTTGTGGGACCGTGGTAAGAACTTCTCTACCACACCAAGCTAATGAAGGAGCCATGAGATAGCGATGGTCACAAAAATAGGGCAATAGTTGGAATTATTCCAATACTCTAGATCCTGTGATACACAAAAATGAAAATAGTCACTATATAGCAATGATAGGTGCTGAATTAGGCACACTTGGTGCTGCCTTAGGTGCCCCAAACAAATTACATTAATGGCTAAAATTTGGCACTAAATATGGCATTAACTAACACCGACTAAAGCGCTGACTACTGAATCAAAATCAAAAATTTAAAAATTTCCCGCGTGAAGGAAGAGATCAAACGACAAAAAAGGGAAAAACGTCGTGCAAAGGAAGAGAGAAAGATGCTACCAACAACTGATGAGAAATTTGATTTAGTTTGTGACACCATAGGTAAGGTTACAATTTTTTTTTTCTTGGTTGAATTCGTGATTGTTTATTGCTCTTTGTATTGCATTTGAATTCCTAATTGTTTACTAGTTCATGGCCTAACCTGTCCAAGCAACCTCTAAATTTTCCCATCATTATAAATTTTAAAACCTTTGAGAAACCAACAAAAAAATTTACCCTACCCATTTGAGCTTTGTCTCAAAATATTATAGCACAAAGCCATGATGCCTCTGTATTCTTCCCCTAACCTGGGTATCAAGGAAATAGTGAACTACTTGGAAATCCTAGGAATTGGGTTGGTCACTGTTGAGCAACTACTGAAAATAAACATAGAAACCACTTGGTTTTTCCCAGTCATGCCATATTCATCGATGCCATGATAAATTCATGCAAGATTGCATTATGAAGAGTTTTCATGATAAGGTTATCAACACTAAGAAAACCCAATGAACACATTTTCCCTAGGTTATCAACACTAAGAAAACCCAGTGAACATATTTTCCCACAAAACAAAAGTTTCATACCACAAACTGGACGAAAAATTTCATACCTAATAGTGTGTGCTTCATTTGTCTCCATAGAATGGACAAAAATAATTTTCCCTAGGTCACCTCAAAATGTCAAGCAATAGAAGGAAGCAAGCATTGTCAGCAGGCTCTGGCCACAATGAGGTAATTAATTGTCAATTTATAGATTTGTAAATGTTTCCATTATTTCTTTGAATTTTACTTTTTAGTTTTTTATTTCTAAATTTAAAAGAAGAAATATAATATATATATATATATATAGGGACATGAGATTGACAAAGATAAAGAGGAATTATAGTTTTTAATTTTTTATTTAAATTTAAAAGAAGAAATATAATTTAAAAATATATATATAGGGACATGAGACTGACAAAGATAAAGAGGAATTGGCTTCCATATTCGGGGTAAAGGTAGTGAACAAATTGGTTAATGTGGACTAGACAATGTTTGCCAGATACATAGAAAAACTATCTGGTAATGCCCCTCAAACATTGCAAACAAATAAATTGTGTCAAAGGGAATCAATTGATTCCCCAACCAGTCCTGGATCGAGCAAAAGATCTAGGAGGAAATCAGTGACACTAAAATATAAGAATGTGGAATATGGAGCAAATACTTCCAATGTCCCAGCCACTCCTAGGACACAGACTTCTTCCACCACACCATGTTATCAATCTTGCATTGGTAGCTACAATACTAAGATAGGATACAAGGTGGTTTCAGGGGAAGTCCGAATGACGAATGTTGGGAAAACGTTTGTGAATAGGTTAAAGGAATCATGCCTTCAATGGTTCAAAGACCATCTACATTTTTGATTCTCACAGATACCCATGCAACTAAAAAAAGCAGTTATCCATGACATGGAGATTGATTTTGGCATAGGTTGGTCTATAAAGAAGATAAAGCTACAAATGTCTCAAAACTATAAGAGATTTTGGTGCAACCAAAAAAGGAAGATAAAAAAAATCCCTCCTGAGCTAAGGCAGAAAAGAAGGCCAATTGATGTAAGTGTGAAAGTATGGAAAGAGATTGTAAAATCATATGAGAATTCTGATGCATGGAGGAAGTCCGGTGAGGAGAGTACGTAGGTATTTGAATTTTCTCATAAGATTATATCATTTTTTTAAAATTATATTTAAATTTTATTTGTGCATAGTTAAATTGAATTAGTATATGTTTCAGGACAAGGCCTCCAAGGCTAGGCTTGAGAGACTTTGTGCCACACATCACAGTGGCCAGAAAGGTTTAAAAGCCTTGATCTATATATTTGTAAGTATATGTAATATGTTAAATGATATAGATTTTTATTTCCTTGGAAAAAGTAAATGATTACATATTAATTAGTTTAACTAGTCCATATGCCATGTTTTGATAGGAGGAGAAATATGGCCACCATCCAAAGCAATTTGAAAAGAATATGAACTACAAAACAAAAGGTGGAATGATTTTCTAATCTGGATGGAGAACGAGGTATCAATAGTTGAGTTTCAATAATAGTTCAATATTGTTGTGTTAATATGTCAATTTGCATCTCTTGTGTTGAGTTGTTTATTAATGTGTAGGATGAGTAAATAGAGCTCAAATGTTATGATTACAAGATGACTGTTTATGTGCATGAATAAATAGTAGAAGGATGTAGATGAACTTAATTAATCTAACTTTATGCCTCTTGGTAGGAATTCCTCTTGAACTTCTAATATTAGGTGCCCAAGACTTCCCTGTAGCTCTTACCTTTCATTGTCTCCTTTCCTCTTCATTTTTAGACTTGTCTCCTTTTTCCTTACCTCCATTTCTAGCTTCTACTTCTAATTCATCCCATGTTTTACCTTCCTCCTCTTTAGAATCTTCATCTTCTTCTTCATCCCCCTCTGACTCAACAAGAGATTCATCTTTTGAACCTTCCTCATCTGATTTTGATCCCTTTTCTACATTACATGGTTTGTATCCTTGATCTGACTCTTCTGGATTATTAGGATCAGAATCACTAGCTTCCATATTCAAAAATTCCCAACCACCATCTTCAATAAATTTATCTGGATCATCAGTAATAGTCTTCAACCAATTTTGAAGACTATTTATTGAAGTTCAATGTTCGCTTGAGTTCAACCATTCCTTGATGCCATCAAGCGAACATTGAGGAATAGCATACATGTGGAGTACATCCCACTTGAAGTATTTGAAAACAATAGCCATATCAAATGCCTTTTTCCCAAGTCCTACTCTCTCAAGGTTAACAACTCTCAATCTCACTAATAGTGACTACTAAGAAAGGTAATTCCACCAACTCTACCAAATAGTTTACTGTAGGAACAATAAAAGTAGAGGCTTTGAAAGGAACTCCATGAAAACCAAGCTCTCTAAATGGTATAGCAAACTCTAGTTCAAAATCTTTTAGATGAGGCTACTCCCATAGCTCTCTTACTCGCTTGATAAATCCTTGAAACTCTAACTTCTTAACATTCAAAAGATAAATGGAATGTCGTCAACACCTAGTAGAGCTATCCAAAAAAGCTAACTAAAAACAAAAACGTGCTCCCACACACAATGGACTAATGGTTGGTTGTCATAGAAGTCAAACTACCGAAGTAACAACATTTATCGAGTTAACATATATGCATCATTTACATAAATAGCTGAAATGTGTAACAAATGTTAATAAATACATTGAATTTTGAGATGTGTTGAAATAATTAAAAAAAACATGTTTTGGGGAAAATATCAGCAGCGTGGGGGAAGAAAGCATTAACCCTAATAAAATCATTTTTTGTTGTTCTTGATACACCATCTCTAAGTTTACCTTGGATGACAGTACTGAATTTCTATATGTTGTACCCCTTAAATGTCCCACATGTTACAAATATAGAATAACAATGCACAAATTTGTATCGAGTTCAAAGGCCAAGGCATTCTGAATAAGGGTAGCCAAACTTGATAAGGATGTGGTCACTATTACATGTATTGACAATCTAGAATAGTCATGTAAAGACAACTGCCTATGAAAACCATAATTAATCAAATTAGGCACATTCAAATCTAAGTTTGAAAGCTTGCATTTCAGTCCATGCATCTAAGTCCTTGTTGAAGATTGAGGGTGTCAACAACAAAGCTAGAATAGCTCTCCTTAAACCATAACTAGTTTTAAAGTGTAGCATTTCCAATTCAAATCCACTTTTCAGCCAAGGAAAGGAGGTAGGATTGTCATGTGCTACCTCAACAGAGAAGGCCATAGAAAACATTGAAATAGAAGATCCAATAAGTGAGATGACATAGTTGTAGACCATAGATAATCAGAATTCTTGCAATGCACAGATGTTTGTGATAAAAAAAAAGGCGCTTACACATTGGCTAAATATATCCTCATCAAAATGACCAGAAAGAAATTTCAAATTTGTAAGTAAACTCTGACAATCAAGAAAAATAGTCATAAAAATTGGAAGTAGACTTTGGAAGACATGTAGGTGAACTTAATTCATCTGACTTTATGCTTCTTGGCAGACATTAGGATCCCCTCCTAGAGTTTGGACCACATCCATTACCTCCACATAAAAATGAACATCCTTGGTCTTCTTGGTTCCCACGCCATGATATGGTTATGCAAATGAAAATGTAGCAAATTAATCATCTCCTTCTCCACTGGCTGGAAGAATGCATTCTTAATGTTTTGATACATAATATCAGCTCTCTCTTATGCTCTCATGGTTGAATACCAAAATCCATTATGGTGGGCCTCCAGAGTTCTAGTCATCTTTCATCCTCTTCCACCAAATGTTGGCCTGTTCCAAACATCTACCAGCCTAATTAGCTTTGTTTTCGAAAGTTGAAGTTTCTCCTAAGTCACTAGTGTAGCTCTCTCTGTCCTTTTAGACTCTTTCATTGCTATAGATCATCTCTAGGATTTAATCATTTGTACCACATGGTTGATGTGCTTTGAATCCTTGCATCTAAAGGAAATTTCCTTAACATAAATACTGCTAGGGAATTTCAATGTTGCCATTATAGTTGGCATTAAAGTTGGTACCTACAACATTGAAAATTATCCTTATATAAGAATTCCCTCCATCTTGTTGACTTGTAACACTCTTGATGGTGGCTACATGAAATATTATTATGATTCCTCTTCTACATCAGAGGGTTCATATTCTTGATCCGACTCTTCTGAATTATCAGAATTAGAATCACTAGCTTCCATATTCAAATATTTTCAACTACCATCTTCAATAAAGTTATCTAGATCATTAGTAATACTCTTCAAAATTGGCCACCAGTTCAAGTTCATTCTAATTTCATAATACTTTATATCCATGGAGTTCAGCCATTCCTTGATGCCATCAAGTGAAGATTGAGGAATGGTGTCAATGTGGAGTACATCCCGCTTGAAGTCTTTGAAAACAATAGCCATATAAAATTCCTTTTCCCAAGTCCTACTCTCTAAAGGTTAACAATCTCCATCTCACTAATAGTGATTACTAAGAAAGGAAATTCCACCAACTCTACCAAATAGTTTATCGTAGGAAAAATAAAAGTAGAAGCTTTGAAAGGAACTCCATGAAAACCAAGCTCTCTAAATGGTATATCAAACTATAGTTCAAAATATTTTAGATGAGGTTGCTCCCATAGCTCTCTTACTCACTTGACAAATCCTTGAAACTCTATATTGATTTTATTTTTCATATCCCTCTCTTGTTGTTCTTCTTCAATTTCATTAGGATCATACATTGACCTTCTTTCCCCTCCTAAATTTTGGACCACATCCATTACCTCGACATAAAATTGGACATCCTTGGTCTTCTTGGTTCCCACACCGTGATATGGTTATGCAAATGAAAATGAAGCAAAGTAATCATCTCCTTCTCTACTAGCTTGAAGAATGCATGCTTAATGTTTTGATACATGATATCATCTCTCTCTTCTTCTCTCATGGTTGAATACCAAAATCCATTATGGTGGGCCTCCAGAGTTCCAGTCATCTTTCATCCTCTTCCACCAAATTCTGGCTTGATCCACATGTCTACCAGCCTAATTGGCTTTGTCTTTTAAAGCTGAAGTTTCTCCTGAGTCACTAGTGTATCTCTCTCTGCCTTTTTAGACTCTTTCATTGCTACAAATCATCTCTAAGATTTAATCATTTGTACCACATGGTTGATGTGCTTTGAATCCTTGCATCTAAAGGAAATTTCCTTAACATAAATATTGCTAGGGAATTTCAATGTTGCCATTGTAGTTGGAATTAAAGCCGATACCTACAACATTGAAAATTATCCTTATATTAAAATTCCCTCCATCTTGTTGGATTGTAACACTCTTGATGGTGGCTACATGAAATATGATTCTGATTCCTCTTCTACATCAAAGGGTTCATATCCTTGATCTGACTCTTCTGAATTATTAGAATCAGAATCACTAGCTTCCCTATTAAAAAATTCCTAACCACCATCTTCAATAAATTTATCTAGATCATTAGCAATACTCTTCAAAATTGGCTGCTAGTTCAAGTTCATTTTGCTTTCATAATACTTTATATCCATGGATTTCAGCCATTCCTTGATGCCATCAAGTGATGATTGAGGAATGGCATCAATGCGGAGTACATCACACTTGAAGTCTTTGAAAACAATAGCCATATAAAATTCCTTTTTCCCAAGTCCTACTCTCTCAGGTTAACAATCTCAATCTCACTAATAGTGATTACTAAGAAAGGTAATTCCACCAACTCTACCAAACAGTTTACCGTAGGAACAATAAAAGCAGAGGCTTTGAAAGGAACTCCATGAAAACCAAGCTCTCTAAATGGTATATCAAACTCTAGTTCAAAATATTTTAGATGAGGTTGCTCCCATAGCTCTCTTACTCGCTTGACAAATCCTTGAAGCTTTGTATTGATTTTATTTTTCCTGTCCCTCTCTTGTTGTTCTTCCTCAATTCCATCAGGGTCATACATTGACCTTCTTGCCCCTCCTAAATTTTGGACCACATCCATTACATCCACATAAAATTGGACATCCTTGGTCTTCTTGGTTCCCATGTTGTGATATGGTTATGCAAATGAAAATGAAGCAACGTAATCATCTCCTTCTTTGCTGGCTAAAGAATGCATGCTTAATGTTTTGATACATGATATCATCTCTCTCTTCTGCTCTCATGGTTGAATACTAGAATCCATTATGGTGGGCCTCCAGAGTTCCAGTCATCTTTCTTCCTCTTTCACCAAATGTTGGCCTGATCCACAAGTCTGCCAGCTTAATTGGCTTTATTTTTGAAAACTGAAGTTTGTCCTGACTCACCAATATTAGCTGTAACTTTTTTGAAATTTTATTATGTTATGTGTTTTATTATGGTATGTGCATTTTGATACTATGTAATATGATTATGGTTTCATCTCATATGTTGTAATATTAGATATATAACAGAAAAAAAATTATTGCATGAAATAAATAAGAAATTTTCATTTTAAATATTTTTTTGTAGAACATGGGTCTTCCAGAAGATCAAGATAATCCTCAACATAATATAGATCCACAAAATATCGGTTTTGCTGGTATAGATCACATGGAAAAGGATGATGATAACGCAGATACAAAAGACACTGAGGCCAATGATAATGATGATGACGATGATGATGATGGTGATGATGATGATCAGGATGGTGATGATGATGATGAGACAATTGGTGATAGTAACCAATGACATTCATGATCATATAGACTACATCATGGATCATTGTTGATATATTGTTATGATGACTATTTTCATGGTTACTATCATATGTATCATTTTCACAGCCTACTGTACTATACTGTTGAGTTGTATCATATTGAAATGTATCATTTTCACTATATCATTTGGACATGTATCATCTTGACTTATATCAATTTGAGTTACATAATTTATCAATTTTATTTATATCATTTGTACATGTATCATTTTCACTTATGTTGACTATTGGACATGTATCATTTTGACATGTTTTTTATGTACTGGCATATTTGACTTTCACTTGTTTTAGTTATATATGATGATGATCTAATCAGTATTGACTTGTCAATTTATATATATTAAAAGTGGTCGATGATTTTTGGATGGATATTTATTAAGTATGATGATTTTAATTTACTGCTTAGGATGGATGTTGTCAAATTCAATTAAATTATAGATATTTGACTCACTTCTTTTAATTATAAATGATGATCATGTTATAATAATTATATTGTTATTTAATCATATGAGTTAAATAATTAAATTACTTACTCTATAATCATATGAGTTATTTAAGAGACATGATATATTTAACTAATTAAATTAAAATAAAACATATTAAATTAATAAATGGAAGCAAAACAAGAAGCATTTTTAGAAGCAAAAAAAGAAGCAACAATGGATGCTAAACTAGAAGCAAACCAGAAGCAATCTTGGAAGAAAAATTAGAAGCAAAATTGGAAGCAAACCTAGAAGCAAACCTGGAAGCAAAGCTAGAAGCAAATCTAGAAGCAAAACTGGAAGCAAACCTAGAAGCAAAAATGGAAGCAAAACCAGAAACAAAACTAGAAGCAAAACTGGAAGAAAACCTGGAAGCAAAACTAGAAGCAAAACCGGAAGCAAAACCGGAAGCAAAACTAGAAGCAAACCTGGAAGCAAAATTGAAAGCAAAATTGGAAGCAAAACCGGAAGCAAAAATGGAAGCAAACTTGGAAGCAAAACCATAAGCAAGACTAGAAGCAAAACCAGAAGAAAAACTAGAAGCAAAACTGAAAGAAAACTTGGAAGAAAACCTAGAAGAAAAAATGGAAGCAAAACTGGAAGGAAATCTGGAAGCGAAACTAGAAGCAAAACTAGAAGCAAAATTGGAAGCAAACTTGGAAGAAAAATTGGAAGCAAACCTGGAGGCAAAAATGAAAGCAAAATTGGATGCAAAATTGGAAGCAAAACTAGAAGCAAAAATGGGAGTAAACATGGGAGAAAAACCAAAAGCCAAATTGGGTGCCAATTTTGATGCAATTTATAACATTACTTCCCAACACTATTTTAGGCACTAACGAAGGCACCATGATTTTACGATGTTAAAACCGAAGCTATTTCCAACAATAAATCCAGTGACAAAGTTGATGCAAAATTTGATGCCAAACTGAACATGCATGTTTGCGCTGAGTTTAGTGCTAGCCAAATTTTTCAATTCATGTACTCAAAATACACAAATCTGGTGTGAAATTTAGTGCTAATTTTATGTTGTGTTGTTGTGCAAGTTTGTGATAAGTGTCTTACTCCTATGCAATGAGAAAACTAAGATAGAAAATATTAAATGACCTATGGCACAAAAAGTACATGAGATAAGATAAGATAACATTTCATTAACAACTAATACTTCTAGAAATATTCTTAGGACCTAAGTAAACTTAAAACATGTGAATAGAACTGACTAGGTGAGCTAGTTAGGTAAAACACCTTATTCACAACAACACAAGACACAACTCTTGCATTATTATTTCTTCTAAGAATTTGATTTGTAAACACATATTTTTAGCACATCCTAAAGACCTCCACCACAAATCTCTTTTGTGTCAAACTTGTAATTATTGTAAGAATATCTATAACATGAAAATGATTGTTAGATTAAATGTTAAAGGTCAAGTTGGTAATGGAGATGAAAAATCCATTCTTATTTCTCATAATTAGCTTTTAATATTTTTTAAAATAATTTTGATTTTATACAACTTGAAGAGAATTTGTAGCCATGAAGTCTCAAGATTCTAAGCCCAATGGTATGACATCTTTTATAAGATCTAGACTCTCCTTTTCAATGTAATGATACCTCTTTTCACCCAATACATGAGGAATCATGATTTCTTTTAAACATAAGTTGCTTGATAAAATAATAAAGATAAAATAATATATCTAAGACTTACCTACAAAAATAACTCGTCGTGTTTGATCCCCATTTAAAAATAATGGTTGATTTCCAAACCTTCAATACTATTGATAACCTTTATAAATTTAATGATATCAACTAGATACAAACATGACACTATAAATTTCAAGCTAAAATGGTAATATGATTAATTCTAAAGGGTGGAATTATAAACCTCTAAATGGTTTTGACTTGAGCTAATTTATTTAGCTACTCCTTTGAACTTCATTTCTTTGTGTGATTTATGATGTTGTACTTTGTATGACTTGACATGTTTACTAATGTTTGAAAAGTGTCTACCATATGGAAATATATAGAAGGAGATAAATTATTTGGCAATGCTTCATTTTTTATGTTTTGGCCAATTGTAACATTTAGTGAAAATAATTTAAGAATTTCATCAAACTATCACCCTTTGCTAGCAATCTACCAACTAATACCGAAATTGGATCCATACAATAGAACAATGGGTATGAAAGAGAATATTCAAAAATTATTTTATCTCTCTTCATGCATTGAATGTATATCAAAACCATCTGGCACCTTTAATTGTGTAATTTTCAAGTTAAATGAGCTTAACTAACCAAATAGTGTAAGGTATAAATTCATTATCAAGAGGTTTGAGTGTCCACCATTATGTACAAGAGTCATTTAGCTTATTTATTTGGGTAATAGGTTTTATTATGGATACTTAATTTATTATATTTTTTAAAATGAGTGCAATTAAAAAATAAATATGTTAGGCATTCTCAACATCAAGCCATTTTTAGCAAGATTGATTTGCTAAAGCCTATAATTACATTGAGTTGCATTTAATCCTTGTCATACTCCAAGTTTTAGGTTTTGGTCCTTAATTTGCACATTCTATTCAAATGATCTTTGTTACTACTTTTGCTTAAATTACCATCAATAGACATCATTCCAAGGATTTTGGTTTTTTCATACAATTTACTAGTGTTGCCCATTTTCTCCTAATTTATTTGTACCTATTGTGGAATGTGTTGGTGTAATTAATATTTAATTACACTTGCATAACTTTACTTAGGTAATTATTTAATTCCTAGGTTTATTATTCTCATCCTTATCTTGTTGAGCTATCTTGTTGCTCAAGATAAGATTAGGGTTATGCATCTTTGCTTTTATAAAGAAAATCATATCTTGTAATTAAAAAATTCTTAAATAATATTATTTTGCACATCTTTTGCAAAGCTCTACTTTTTATGTTTTTCTCTTTTGTGGAAGGATTTTCTAGTTTGCATTTCAGATATTGGTTTCTAACATGGTATAAGAGCCTTGATTTGTAGCCCCTTCTCGGATTTTTAAGAAAATCATTGCAGAGTCATTCGGGATTCCTTGAGGGTTTCATACCTTGAGATTATCTCTCTTTTTGGATTCTCTTGTATAGTTACTTTTGGTACACATTGGAAGAAATCTAAGCTAATTTTCGAATTCAGGGCTGTCGAAAAAGTCAAGATCAACTTTTGTTTCACTTGAATCCGACATTTTATGCTAGATCTGGGAGTTGTGAAGCTTCTGGTACGTTTTTGGATAGATCGGACCTCGCCATCAGATCCAGAGCATTCGAGAAATAAAAAATGACACATAATACGCCCTATTTCAGTGTCAGTTGTTCGCAAGGAAAAAAAAAATTTACTGGGTGGCCATATGACCTACCCAGGTACAGGGTACGATTTATTTTTCTATATGCAAAAAAATTCAAAAAAAATTTGCACAATATTTTTTATCCAACATTTTATTATTTGTATGGGGATTTTATTAAAAATTGTGAAAATTTCATTACATGGGGAGAGTTTTTTTAAATATGCGGACTGTTAGTACTATAGTACTAGGCCTGTCACATCCGGCAGGACCTATACTTTGTACCATCCGTAGTTTTTGCCTCTTGCCATTTTGTTTTCCCCACCGACCAGCCTTGCTCCTCCAGCCGACATTTCATCCTCCTCCTACTGGCGTTCCATTCCTGGCCCACTGGTAGTCTTTGCCACCCCGCCAACTCCTTACATTCTAGCCCCTGGTCTTATCACCACCCCGGGGGGCTCTATTGTCAGCGGGTGGCACCATCTTATCACCGCCATCACACCACCCGCCTGCCACCCACCTAGTGGCGGGTTCTTTTTTGCCAGGTATAGGGGTGTGGTCATATGGCGGAATGAGAGCTAGGCTGAAAGGAGCTTGTTCTTTGTGCCTGATTAGCATTCAAGTACCCTGAATTGCCATTATATAGCTTTTTTTTTCATTTTGGCATAACTTTTGATCCCGGAGGCGAATTTTTTGAAACGAGATATCGCCGGAAAGCTAGCGAGCCCAATTTTCTAATGGGGTAGTTTTTTCAGATATTTTGCTGTTTGATGGGATTTTTTCCTTGTTGAAATCAGATGTTTATATATTGACTCGGTGATCCTTTTTTCGTCATTTTCATGGCATTAGAAAGTTGATTTTGTCCCCTACATAGATTTGGCATCAATTTCTATTTTTTGTTTATGCATGTTTGTATGCTATCCTTTTACAATCATTGGGTTATTGTAATAAATGAACTATGATAAAGTTCCATTAGGGGGGTTTCTTGCATAATAATTTGATTAGAGTGTATTTTTTCACTTTGATTTCTATCTCCATCTTGTTTTGATGGCAACTCACATGGGTTTTCTAGTTTCTTAGTTTCTTTTGGCCACCTTTTTGCTATTGCTTGACACATCGGATTCATCGTTTAACACTTCAGTTGAGAGATTATGTTTCTTGATCCGCATTGGTTAGATCCTTCTCAGTTTGAGGGCCATGTTTTTATGATTAATGTTCCAGATTTTTTTTGGTACTCCTTCCCATGGAAGAGTTTTAGTCATAGTTTGGAATCAATATCGAGATAAACAGTTTCCATATTCTGTCATCATTTCATCTATTGTTGCTTCACAAATTCCAGGGTTGTTCCAGTTTGTGAGTTTTCCAGTGTTTCATGGCATCAGGTCTGCCATCGCATCATTATGATTCCATTTTTTGTTTCTTGTAGATAGAATTATCTTTCCTTTCTTTTCGAATTGCGGTTCAAGTGTCACTCCACAGTGTTCTTCCAGTGCTTCTTGCAGTAGTCATCTCATTGTAGGGGATTTTGTCCCACTGGGTTTTCCTTCTCTACTTCATTATTGCATTTGTATTTGGGTACCTAATCGGGCCTTGTTGTCGGGAACCATTCATTCATGCTTTCTTGCATTCATCTTAGTTTTAGGTGCATGCTTTGTTATTATCCCTAAGTTGCACTTATGGGGGGGTGTTGGTGTAATTAATATTTAATTATACTTGCATAACTTTACTTAGGTAATTATTTAATTCCTAGGTTTATTATTCTCATCCTCATCTTGTTGAGCTATCTTGTTGCTCAAGATAAGATTAGGGTTATGCATATTTTCTTTTATAAAGAAAATCATAACTTGTAATTAAAAAATTTCTGAATAATATTATTTTGCACATCTTTTGAAAAGCTCTTCTTTTTATGTTTTTCTCTTCTGTGGAAGGATTTTCTAGTTTGCATTTTAGATCTTGGTTTCTAACAAAATGATATAGATATATCTTGGCTAATGTTATTTAAACAACTTAAAGTTAAAGGAAATAATCTACCTAAATCTATATTCCAACTAGTCTAGAGTAGCTCCTTTAAACAAGTTTTCTCCATTTTATTGGTGAATACTTTATCACTCTCATAAATGACAAAAAATTACATCAATTTAGTTTTCTAATACTTTTATATTTTTACAAATATTTATAAGCATATACTGGTAGAAAACTCAATGATACAAGCAATATTTCTTAGCAAAAACTATTTGGCTTAATTCATATAGTTGGAAGTGTATTGATCATGGGTTGTGTTCAAATTGTCAAGCATTTTTTTTTATTTTAGGCTTCCACTTCCTTTTAATGGAAAGTTATAATTTTTAGAGTTGAAAAAAATACCTTATTAAATTAATAAACCTCTCTCTAATGGTGAAATTTTAGGTGAGTAATAAAATCTCTACTACTATGCATGTCTATTACTCCTCTTGTTGGTTTCCTTGCAAATTTTTGTATCTAAAAATTGAAAAAAATATGAGGGGTTTATTATGGGATTCCTCTAGCCAAGGTAGTGGATTTTAAAAAGTAGCTTAGGAGTTTTATTGTCTACTCCATGATTTTGGTGGGCTTGACATGATTTTAATCTAACAACAAGGTATAGCTCTTTGTGATGAATGAGTTATCAAATCCCTAGAAGGGAATGAAGCTCAGAATGTCTTGATTAGGAATTACATTTATATAGCCCAATTTCTTATTAGTAATATATTTTGTATGACTTAAAATTGCAAAGTTTCCTATTGCTAGTCCCCCTTTTGTTTCCTTGGCCTTACTTTACCCATTACTAATAACCAATTGGAGAAAAACTTCAATGGGTCCCCTTTATCAAATTTGTACATAGTGTTGTGCTTTACATCCCTTCAAGCCTCTGTCATGTGCTTAAACTATAAAAGGTCTAGATTTTTCCAAGTGTGAAGGTGTTTATGTCAATCTCTATCCTTGAGTGAGTTTTATGGGTTTCCCTTACATTTGGGTAAGTGCACAAAGTTGAGTCCACGAAACGTGGAAGTTTTTGCCTTAACCAAAAAATTAAAATCGGCATTAAGGAAACGGGATCCCGATTTTAATAAATGGGATCCCAATTTTTAAAAATTGGGATCCCGTTATGGTTCGGGATCCCGAGCCTGAGATGGAACAGGATCCCACTTTTTAAAAATCAAGATCCCATTTCCCATCAGATCCTAAACCGATGGAAAAGGCACGGGATCCCGATTCTCACGAAATGGGATCCCGATTACTAAAAAATGGGATCCCAATTTCTATAAATCGGGATCCCGTTTTGTAGAAATTGGGACCCCGTTTTGTAGAAATCGGGACCCCATTTTATATTGCTATTTATTTTTAAAAAAAATAGATTTCACTGCATAGCGGACGGGACCCCAAGTACTGGTGATAGTGACCCCCACAATCAGCTACAGGTACCCGCCTACATGCCAATTTTTTGCATTTTTCTATTTTGAATTGAAATTTTGAAGAAAATAAATCAATTTAGCATTTTTTTAAATTTATTTCACGTTTTAAGCATTTTTTTTACTGTTATAGTAGAAATGAATAATTGTAAAAATAGATGAAAAAATGCAATGAAACTTGAAGGTTTTTTAATAAAAATGAAAAAGTGAACCTTGAATTGTGTTTTAGAAACAAAATTTACCTTTTGAAACCTAAATTGTTCGATTAAACCCAAAAAAATTGAATTTGAAAACCCTAATTGAAACAAAACAAAAAAAATTGCATTTCAAAACCCTAGAACTCGAAATGAAATAAAAACATTGCATTTACAAATCCAAATCAAGCTTTTTGAAACCCTGAATTCAAATC
>VDFB02000002.1:146133615-146186075 GCA_007258455.2 Sequoia sempervirens | reverse complement strand
CCTTGTGAACCCTACTTAACCAATAGAACATTCTAGCATTTTTGAACTACCCCGTACAATTATCTGACCATATGAGGTGTTCTTTCATATGCATTCCTCTTTCTTTTAAATTTCTATAAAATATACCAAAACAATATTGAACAAACTCTGATGAGTGTAACCGATTGTCACTCAAATAAAAATGATACTCCCTCAAAACTTTTCTATCATCCTCAATGCTATCATCTGCATGTCTATAAACAATATCGACAAACATAGCTACTTGCACCAATTATAATAGATTAAATTCTCTTATGGAGCGAGAGTATAATTCTCCGAAAATCAGTCCACCGAAAGTGTATAATACCAATCGAAATGTACTTACATGCGAAATTGGCCATCAAGCCATCGAAAGCATGTTCAAAGTGTATCACATATTTTGGGCACAATTTATTATTAAATTCACTCATGCATGCACACTAACTTTTTCTGTAACTAAATCACAACGCTTTCCTATTTTTCCATCTTTTAAAGAATATTGAACATTCCTAAATCTTTTGACGTCTACTAATTGTTGTCCAAAATCATGATCAACACTCTCATGCAAACAATTTCTTAAAAATGAAAGATTTCCGCAGTTAATGCATTGTCCAGAAATACAAGAACTTAAATAAAATAATCTATCATTAGATTTTTCACAAAACAAACCTGAAATAAACTCTCTTATTGCTTCAAGTGGCATATCAATACCACAATCCTGTATAATCATGTTAGAATGCAAGGTACAACGTATATATCGAAAAACATCATAAAAATAATGAAATTGAACATGTATTTTACAACAACAAGATATTCATTGCTTATTAATTTTTACATACCAGGGTTTACATTTTTTAAAAGACCTTTGACTTATTTTAATATTACCAGGTAACACTGAATTGCTACAAAATTTTCTATAAAATTCAGTTTGTGTTGTATCTAATAGGTGTTTTGGGTGAGGATCGCAAACTTTGGACCCCACCCTTAATTTTAAAACATCTCTAGCATTAGATGAAACCCTAGTATTATCATGCCAATATTTTTCGATCAAAGATTTAATTTCAACATTCAATTTTATATTAGACCTCGGTAGTCGTCCACTGAAAATCCAACATTGATTGATATGATCATTTTCTATACTTTCTCTTCTTTTTTCCGCTCTTATTAATGTTTTAGGATGTATTTTTAAAACTTCACTAATATTAAGCTACCATCTTTTATTCAAAGTTGCTTTATTAGCTATACAGTAGTTATAGCTCTTCTTACTGCGTTTTTATCTTTAGATCGACTATTTTCCCAATAGATTGAATGGCACTAGCAACAGTGGACATAACATGTTTTAATGATTGATCTTTTCTTTTTGGTTTAACATAAAAGCCTAACCTTTTCATTACTTTCCTCATTTTTTGCATTCTCATCAATTGCATCATTAGTTGACATTAAAATGCAATTTTTTTACGATAAAAGAATTTGGTGTATATTCTATTTGCATGTGTTCTTATTTGGTCTCCAAGAAATTTTACCAGAAAGATTATCAAAAACACCACTTCCAATTTTTAAAAAAGTATTTCATTAAATTCAACATTACATTCTAGATTTTCATCTTTATTTTCATCTTCATCTTCATTTTCATTTACATTTTCATCTTCATTTTCATCAACAAAACGGTTTTCGTTTTCATTTTCATTTTCATTTTCATTTTCATCAACAAAACGGTTTTCATTTTCATTTTCATCTTCATTTTCATCAACAAAACGGTTCTCATTTTCATTTTCATTTTCATTTTCATCAATAAAACGGTTTTCATTTTCATTTTCATCTTCATTTTCTTGAACAAAATGGTTTTCATTTTCATTTTCATTCTCATTTTCATCAACAAAATGGTTTTCATTTTCATTTTCATCTTCATTTTCATCAACAAAATGGTTTTCATTTTCATTTTCATTTTCATCAAAAATATAGGTTTTGTTTTCATTTTCAAGAAAATGATCATTTTGATTTTCATTTGCAACAAAATATTTTTCTTTATTGTTTTCAACAAATTCTATAAAAGTTTCATCTCTTTGAATATAGTCAATGTCAACATCATTAAGTCCAAAGATCTTGTAAAACTTCTACATACAAATTTACCATTTCACTAACATGTGGATTTGAAGATGTACCTGGATTTGTGCATATTGAAACATTCTCCATAGCATTCAAAGAGGGATTTGAAGACATAGTAGGACTTGTTTGTATAATCATATTCTTCTCCAAATTGACTCCTTGCAAATTACCTTCATCTACAACCATGGTATCCTCAATGTTTTCATCTTCAATAGTTGTGGAATTGGTTGCTCCACCATCATTCATTGATTTCGTTCTCATTCTTCTTTCTCTTTGTCTTTGTCTCTATTTTTCTCTATTTGCTTCAACTTCTTGAGGAGTCAATGTCTTTCTTCTCTTATTACGAGCTTTATCTCCCATAATTATAAAATTCTCAAGCACAAATGAATGTTAATAGTGAAATACTTTAAAATATTCAATCCAAATTGGAAGTTTAATACCTATTAGAACAAAATTCTTCCTCTTGTGTTCCTCAAAACAAGTAGAAAACTACCACAATTCCACTTTAAAAATTGTTTTCTTCAAGCTTCCTTTGAAAAATTCAATCCATATTGCAAATTGAAACCTTTTGTTCCTCCAAACAAGCATAAAAATAACACAATTTCACTAAAAAATGGTGTAGATGATGCTCCGTTTGATAAAATCAACCAAAAATCAAGTTCACCACCTGTAAATACAATAACTTATGAAAAATAATTTACTTTTGTGCTCTCGGTCGTACATGTGAAGTTGCAGACTTCACAGTAATTCTCCACAATGTATTTAAATGAAATAAACGGGATCCCGTTTATTAAAACGGGATCCCATTCACTGGAATTGAATGTCGGAGCCGTTGTAAAGGTAATGGGATCCCATTTATGAAACAGGATCTCGTTCCATTCACAATGGTCTGAATACTGCCGAGTGAGGAATGGGATCCCAATTATAATATGGGATCCCATTTATTAATAATCGAGATCCCATTTTTTAAAATTTGAATTTTGTTTTGCATTGTGGTTGGGTTTTTGCCTAGGTTTTTGGTTCGAGAAAAGCGTTGGAAGTCCGAACCTAGGCCTTCAACTTGTTTGACTTGCAAGTTGAAGGTCCTAACAATGTCAAAGAAAAATACCGACTTTGAACATATGGCTGGTGACCTTTTTTGCAAAATTTTTTGACGACATTAAAACCCATTTTAGATGAAACAATGCAGATTCTAAATATGTAATTTTTTTTGCAATTGAATTATTTTTTTAATTTTTCAATTAATTTCTAATAAAATTGGTCAATAAACTTTAAATATCAGAGTTTTTTACTATTTTAATAACTTTTGATCAACATAACATTTTGAGAAACGGATTGCACGAGAACAAACTTCAGACAATTCTTTTCAATTTGAAAAAAAAAATCAAAAAATGATAAGTTTAGGTCATCTTATGCATGTCGTACATGACGATTTTTCAAAACGAGAAATCTGCCTAATAAAAATTTAACAAAAAAAAATATTCAATAAAAATTACAAAAATATCAAGAACAAGCTTCAAGTGAGTCATACAAATTTTCCCAAAAGGATTTAGAAAAATACGATAATTTAAGTCAAAATATGGATGTCGTACACGTGCATGGTATGGTAAAAAAAAATGACTTTTAAATAGTGGTTTTTAGAAATGCCTATTAAAACTCAATTTGTACAATTTGGGTATTTAAATAAATTATATATTTGGAAACTAGACTCCGAGCACTACATTTTATGATTAGTGACTTTGTTAAAGATTTCATCTCTAAGTGCTTCAAATTTTAAGGTCAAATGTGTCAAATTCTGAAAATCAGGAAAAACACTTCCACTTTTTGGCCAAAAAGTGGACTCAACTTCTTGCATACACCCATTTATATTATGCTTCTATATTATCATACTTATAGCATTTTGTTTATATATGTATACTTAACTTTGATGATAAATGGTATCCCAAATAGAAAGAAGCAAAGTATGAAACTTATATTATAGGAGAAAAATTCAAGAAGAATATTATTTAAACATGAAGTCTTTGTTCCAAGTAGATCTAATATATATATTATATCAAAACAATAAACTAACCACAACCCATTTCCCTCTTTTTTGTAATATGAAATTTATATCTTATATTTTCTTTCTCTCGATGAAAAAATTCACCAAGAAATTGATATAAATGGAAATCCTTAGTGGTAACTAAGTATTTACATTTATAGGTCACTTTGACACATTTACAATAGTAAGCCCATCAAATTTAAATGATCATAAATCAATTACTAATAATTTAATCATTAGGATCTAATGACTTCTTGATTATAATTAGTAAAATTATACCCATTCTTTATTTAGGAACCTAGCATAATTGTTTCTAAATTGGATGCATACAAAAATTACATCATCTATTACATCATCAAAGAATAGGTGATATGTGATAGTGCAAGGTCAATTTTTTTTTAAGAATACTATAATGCCACTACCAAATACTAACAATTCATCTAAATGCATGATTTTCCTCCTTTATGTGGATATGTTGTCTAATTATTGGACTATAACAGATTTAAAAATATATATAATTTTTTTTATTGTTTTTTAATTGTTTTCCATTTGAATGTAACCTTTCTTAATAAATGTATATGGATTTTTTTATTTTGTAATTTATTTAATAGTTTAATATTAAAGATTTTTTTTTTAAATTATAATTTTAATATAGTAAATTTCTCTTGTAGGATCTTAGGTACAATAAAAAATTGTATGTAAATTTTCATAAAATAATCATAGAATTATTTATAATGGGAGAACTTAACTTAAAAATTTGTGTTGTTTAACTCGAATTGTAAGAAGACTAGATTTGTGAGATTGGACACCATAAGTTATAAAATTTTGTTGGTGATTAATTATGATTAATCAAAACTATGTTTTTGAAGTAATGTAGTAGTCTTAGTACTTAAATTGAAATTATTTTTTAATGTTTGTGTTTATAGCAATATACAATATTATATTAATAAAATATGTTCAAACACCCAACTATAGTATGCTATCTTAAATATAAGATATGACTATTATTATAGTATGATTTGTTAATATCATCTCCAACAACATATATATTTTCATGTTATAATATACATTATGCTTGGTTTTTTAATGTCTTGGTGAACATTTTTGTAACATATGTTTATATTATATGCAAAATATTACAATTGAATAAGCATATGACATAAAAATATATATATTCATTATTTTGAAATAACTATAATGTGAATATAAACATTCGCTCTTTAATATTTTTCTTTTGAAAATTAAAATCTTTGTGTTTGATATTTATTATTATTTGTGTTTTCTTTTAATTAATTATCCATATTGATAAATTATGATACATCCAAAGACAATATATTTTTTAGTGTCTTTACAAATAATTATCCATATTAATAAATTATGATAGATTCAAAAATATTTGTTTTTAATATAGATCTCCTAAATTATTGCACATGTGAAATTATTATAAACTAACAAAAAGTGGTGGAATAGCCAAACTCTACATATATTGACTTTGACAAGAAAAACATAAATTTATCATACTTACCAACAAAACTATATATATGTGTATCTCACACACTTATTTACTATCTAACAAAACTTTATTAGTAATGTGAAAATGGTAATTAAGATAAAAATCTCATTTATTTAGTAATTATCAATTTCATTTTAATGAAATGACTTTTAAAAGATTAAAATAACTATTAAATAAATAAAATAACACTTCAAATTAAAATAAATTAAATAATTTTTTAATAATTCTATAATAAAATAAAACAATTCTTAAATAAACATAATAATTCAAAATTAATATTTCTTCAATTTTTTAAATACATATGTTTAATATATCTATACTAGTTTAAATTTTATTTAATTACTACTTATAACATACTAAATTCTTCTATTAATATACTATTTCTTCAATTATCACATTGAAAGAAAAAAGAACAATAATGTATTAAAATAAATAAATAAAAACATTCCTTTTAAAAAATCTAAAGCACAATCACTTCCATTAGAAGAAAAGCGCTAGGAAATATGGCTTTACATAGAAGCATCCAAATATATAGTCTTGATTCTTCATTCGGTAAACGGCAATGCATTCGAACTTGGAAGCCGCTCGCATAGTTTTCAACACTAAAGCGGGTGGGTTGCTTTCAACAAAACCTTGGCTGAAAATAAAAGGCAACACAACTTCCTGAAAATTTTCCAGGTCATGATCTACAGCAAGCTCGAAAACTCCACGAATATCTCTCAACATATTATTGTCAAGAAAACGCTCACATATGGCCGTCAAAAGAGGCAGATCATATTTAACAAAAGCCCTGTAAAGTGCAACGCCATGACATTCCAAGCTTCTTTGATTTACTCTACCTGTATATAGAAAATTAATTAAAGGACGCAATTCGTTAGCTGTCATATCTGCTATTTTCGCTTTACCGCTAACAGACTCGGACATTCCTGCGCTCAGCATTGCCTTAAAAACTTTACACTTCCCTGCCTGCCAAAAAGTATAAGATCAATATAATATTTAACAGAGTAAAATTTAATTATGCAGAATTTAATGGATTAATTGAAGGTATCTTGCTCTGTAAACAGTTGAGCATCTCGAAGATTGAAATTGAAGGGGACTAGGCCATTATTGTCAATGCAGTCAGAAAGCGAGATATTCCCAATTGGAAGCTTAAGGGTCTCCTGGATCGGGCTTTGGAAATTTTAGACCCAATTGAAGACTATACTATCAACCATGAAGGCCAACATATTAGCCGACAATCTAGCTAATAAGGGCGCGGATGGAGAGGTGTTGGTAATGGTTGATGTGGCTGCCAGCTCAGCTCCCATTGCCACACAAGTCGGAGTTTATCCCCCAGCATCTGTTGAAGAGGCGTCATGACAGACCCACCCAGAGAGACCTGCAGATGGAGGCTATTTGGGATGCCAAACAAACACTCCCGCCACACGGGGACTGCTTTTTTTGTGGATCGAAGCTCTGTGGAGTTGAAAGGCAAAGGAAAGAAGCGTGGCCAATTGCTTTTCTGCAGATAAGGATTAGTCTGTGTTCTTCTTTGTGTATGTTTTAGAACTCGAAAGCTTGGAATTTTGTCTTTACTGCTTCCAAGCTATAGTCATGATAGAAGAGGTCTCTGTTAGTGCCATATAGGGCACCTATGTTTAGCAGATATGGACATATACAGCATGAATTTTGTTAAACTCCATTCTTATTAGGTACATACAGTATGTTTCTAGCTAGTGGATAGTGCCATATAGGGCACCTAGACTCTGAAGAAAGATCTGGACTGCGTATGCAGAATTTTGTATCTTTTATTATAATTATCAATATACTACCGCTGCGGCTGTGATTTAACTAAATAAAGAAAAAAAAGTAAAATTTGGGGGAATATAAATAGCAAGGGTTTATAACATACCAGAACGACCTTATGTGCCCTCAAAATTCCTCCATCGCTTCCCTCCAAAGAGAAATCTGTGAAATTTTGAAGGAATATATCTTTGTCCCAGGTTTGTAGGAACGCATGGTCAGGGTGAAATTTCTGAGCTTTGACACATTCGTCACAGTAAAGAAATTGTGCGACACTAACATTATGCCTAATAAAACCTAATTCTTTATCACATGAACTGCCTAAAAGATAAGAATTGGCCTGTATGTGCTGCATTTTCAGCACAGAAAAAGTTTATGTTGCAAACATTCAGCGAATGAAGCAGGGAGAGCGACAATGGATTCCTTCGGTCTGGCAATGGAGGTTTGCAGAGGAAGGATAAATAAAACAGAGATTAAAGCGATGGAAGAGACCAAAGCAAGGAAAGCTGATAGACAAAAATTAGAAATAAAACAGATATTGCTTTTCTGGAAAGAATTAAAGTTTCTATAAAGGCGATTATTATCGCCTTCAATGCTTTTCTCAGATATAAACCTTTAAGAGAGTGTGAAGGGAATAAAGATAAAATGCCCTAGCTTTTCCCTAAGAACAGATTTGAAGAAATGGTAAAGCGTTCATCATGAACAAGTTAAGAATTCGCACGGTTTTTTCATTGTGAATTTTAATTCATTAAGATAGGAGAGATTTTTCTTGGGGCAAGTCGGAATTTTTATGAGTTCATGGTAGGTTCCAATTCCATCTTTTAAAAACTATTTTTCAAAAGAATTTAAGTTAGATTTGTTACATGGATTTCTAATATGAGAAGGATGATATCATTTAATAAATTTGTAATTTTGGGGATATTTTGAAGTACATTTATTTTAATGGTCAAAGGTAAATATTCGTCAATAAAAATAGAATAATTATTTATCATTTTTTGTTAGGGTTGAAGTGTAAAAATGTTGACTTTGAAGAGTGTTATGTTTAAGTAGAGTAATTGTTTAGGGGAGCTTATAATAACAATAGGATATATGTTAGCATGGATATCAATAATCACTTTCTTTGGTTCATAATTTAACATATAAATTTAGGACTTGTCAACACGAAATCAATTCATTTTGTATTGAAAGCTATGAGCCCAAAAGCTAGTGGTTTTGTTAATTGATCATGGTATGTATTTTGGTTCAAGGTTTTATGTGGTTGAGTGGATAGTGAATAAGATTCATGGATTTCTATATTAGTGACGATTAATGGTTGTAAGGTTTAAGAATCATTTCAAGGGTCTTTGTGGAAAAAAAAAAATTGTAGTTCATTTCTTGACTAAAGTTTGAAGGATGCGTAGATTGTGGGTTTTGAAAACTCATGGCCATTGTCAATAAAATTTGATGATTAACTTGGTGTTTTCATTGCTAATAAACTTAATATTTTTGTCATCATCTCCACTTATATAAATGGAATATTATCAATAAAATGATTTATTCATTAGGCACAACTACCTAGATTATGTTGGTTTAGGTGTTCATGCAAATTTTCTAAGAGCACTTGATGATTTACCATTGATCATATCATGGTCAAATTGAACACTTTTTTACCATTATTCATTTGGAAACAAAACGAGCCCCCCTTTTTCGTTCTTTTGTGTGTGTTGTGTTCTCTTGTTCGTGCCTCATCCCCTTTTTGTTCTTTTGTGCACGTTATGTTCTCTTGTTTGTACCTCATTCTTTTTTTATTCTTTTCTCCCTATCTTTCCTTTTGTTTCCTTTATTTACTATTTTTCCAAACTAGAAAAAAAGTATAGTATTTAAAATAAATTAAAAAAAAGAGAGGCTTACTTCCCACACCTCTACCTCCTTTATAAAAATAAATAAAGAAATAATAAAGCAAGAAAGAAATAATAAAGCATGAAGATAAAACAAAAAAGTGAGAAGTCTTTGAAAAAAAAAAAAAACTATTAAAGCTTTTAAAATGATTACTCTGTGACTTCTCACTGAATTAAAAAAAAAGAAATGAGACCTTTCTTATAATATAATTAAAGTTCTAAAAATTTGGGGCACGCATATATATATATATATATATATATATATATATATATATATATTAACATCAATATATATATATATACATATATAAATTATATATATATATATATGTATATATAATTTAGACATATATATATTATATATATATATATATATATATATAATTTTGAGTGTATATATATATATATATATAAATTATATATATATATATATATATAAATATATATATATATATATATATATATATATATATATATATATATATATATATATATATATATATATATATATATATATAATTTTTTTTGTTTATATATATATATATACATTTTTCTTCATGATAATAATGTACTAAAATATATTTAACTTGATTTTAAAATAATAATTGAAAATAGATTAAGACAAATTTTATTAGGGTAGAGGAAATTTCCAAATAGAATAGTTACCTCATTGATTAAAGATTAAGGGCTTCTTAAGGGAAAGTGATATTATCTTTATTATAGTAAAACTTTAAACCAGGAATTTTCATCCAAGCTATAACCTAGTACAATTGTCATGACATTGCAACATCATTGACTTTGGAATGTGATTTAACCCCATGATCGCTAATGTTTTAGGAATTAATACATTGCATAAACATAGAGTAACTTGCCTCCTTGAGCCAACCCAATGTTTGTTAAGGGTGTGCACGAGGGACTCCATGCACCCAAATTCATTTTCTTCCTCACTCTCTGCCCTTGGGTGACGTGCCTATGGTGGAATTGCACAGACAACTTCACCTGACACATGTAGTATGTTACCATGCATGTGTAGTATTGACAATTGTTAATGTTTCTTTTTTATGCTTTATTCAAAAAAATTTGATGGTTGTGTTTTTTCCCTTTGTGCAAATTTAAGGCATGACACCTTTTTTCCTTTCTTTCCTTTCTCCTTATTTCTTCCTTCCTCTTTTTTTCCCCTTTCTCCTAAGTACCTTGTCGAGTTTTGGGATGTCAAGCTTCTCCATATTGGCATGACATATGGGTCGGGCCTAACCCTCAACATTTGTCAGGTGCTTAGTGTTTTTTGTCATAAGTTCAAGCTTTTGTGCATTGGGTATTTGTTAGGGAGAATGCTTGATGATATCAAAAACCCGATGACAATGACGTCATGTTTCCTCAACTACTACACTAGTCACATCAGTCGAGAAAACTTGTTTCATTGATAGAGAATTTAAAATGGAAATTAATGCAAGCTTTGGGGGTTATCAAATGAGTCTATTAGTCTATAAAACCTCATTTAGGAATTTACCTTATGCATTTCCTATTTTTTGATCTCTATAACTACTCATAACTCATGAATAAAACCCCTGTGGGTGCATCTTTCAACCATTGTCATGTGCTTGTTTTGGTTCAATGTTCACGACATAATTGGTTGTTTATTTTGTGTTGTTTGTGTGTGGTGTGTTCTTGCTCATGTTCATCGTAATTCTTCCTCATTTTATAGGTTTAATGATGGTCCCTCTTGATTTCCATTGGTTTCCATAATATTTTCCTAGTTTACAGGCATGTCTTCCTTTGTGTCAATTGTCTATAGTGGTTCTGGTTTGTTTGACATTGGTTTTTTGTCCTCCTTTGTTTTTCCTTTTTTCCTTTGTGTTTTTTGGTTTGCTCCTCATTTTTCTTTGTTTCCTTTTCATTTTGGTTCTTTTTGTGTCTCTGAATCTTCCTTTACCCTAATGCATAAATCGAGGATATTTATTGTTGAACAAATGGTTGTTGTTGTACCAAAAGATTGACTTGTTAATTTCTAATATAACCACCAAAGTTAATGAATCCATGGGAGGTGGTTAAGCCATGTCACAAACCCAAGCACTATGCTACACAACACAAGGACACCAAGGGTGACACCTTGCAACAATCCCCCATAGCACAAGTGAGGGGTTCAAACCTGTGACCTAGGCTCTGATACCAATTTTTGCACAAACAGTTGTCATTATACAAAAATATTGACCTATTAATGCCCAATATAATCACCAGAGTTAATGAATCCACAAGAGGTGGTTAAGCCATGTCACGAACCCAAGCACTCTGCTACACAACATAAGGAGACCAAGGGTAAAACCTTGCAACAATCCCCTCTAGCACAAGTGAGGGGTTTAAACATGTGACCCAGGCTTTGATACCAATTGTTGAATAGATAGTTGTCATACACCAAAAGATCAACTTGTTCATTCTTGATACAACTACTAGAGTTAATGAATCCATGGGAGCTGGTTAATCCATGTCACGAACCCAAGCATTGCACTACACAACACATGGATACCTAGGGCAATGCCTTACAACAATTTATGGCATTATCTAATCAAGTGTCAGGACCTAGCTTTGCAAGGTGTTTTTTCCTTAGCACCTTTTAAAGAATTATTGATTGGATGTCAAGTGTCTGAAGGTCAACTTGTTCCTTAGCCGAATATGTGACAAGGGTTATATGAAATCCCTAATGCTCAACTACCGATCTTTCCTTAACTTAGGAGTTTCAATATTCAAAGTTTCTGGTTCCAAGATTCAGTGGTAATGAGTATGCTCTACTTATAATTTTACGGATGATAAATCAAAGTCGCAACTCTTTAAGCCTGATTTAAACCCTTAGTAAAAAGGCTTTTATGTTTGAAGCCTTTTGGAGGTCATTGATTGGGCATACCTATTGATTAATTTATTATAGAGGTAGATGTTGATTGATACACTTGATCCTTGACCCCTAAAACCATAAGAGAAAGGCCTTTACTGAAATGGGTCAAGTATTGATTTTAAAAAATCATGTTTTTTTATGAAGTATTAAGAAAGGGTTCAAGGTTCAGTCTTGAAGTTGAAGTAGAATGATTCGGATGTCGAGAATCGAGAATAACTTTTAACAAATAAGCAATAGGTAACATTCTCAATCTTCAGCCCTTGAAAGCCTTGAAAATCTTTTCGGATATTGCTAATCAGGACTTCCCCTAAAACTTATGAAATGGTTACAAATAAAAGGAAGCCCACACTCCGAACTCCTAACCACCAAATTTTTTTCAACATATTTTTGAATGTTGCTAGTCGACATTTCCTCTTACAAGATTATATTTGTTATTGTACCACAAAAAATGTCTTTCTTGCTTGATTTGGGAATAATTGATGATAAATTGGACTTAATGATACCTTGATTTAGTGTTGTGAGGTGTTTTACACATCCACACTAGGTCTTGGGCCCTTGCAAACTAAATAAAATGCATTTATCGATGTCTTGTAAAGGTGTTGTAAAGAAATGTAAATGACTTTAATGTTCACTTTTCTTGACTTTTATTAAGCATTTAAGTCTAATATTATTAGCTTTTCCCTCTTCTTATATAATTAAATAATTATTTAAATTATTTAATTATTCATTAGACTTTTCTATCTATAATTAAATAAATGTTATGTTTATTTAATTATTTATCCTTTCTTTATCTCCCCAATTAAATTATTATTATTTAATTATCCCTTCCCTCTCCATTAAATAATTATTTTTAATAATCTAATGTTTAACACTCCAACTTTCCTCTATAATTAAATAATTATTTTTTAATTATTTAATTATCTCATTATTTGTTCTCTACAGATATTGGCATGGTGTGATGGTTTATAGGTGGCATTGTTGTTCTTGCCACCAAGGTTCAAACCCTGTTGGGGTGGTATTGTTGAATGGTTGTATCCAGTTCATAACTCCGGTCAAAAGCATTTACCCTTGAATAAAAAAAAAATCTCATTATTTGTTCTCACCTTTCTAAATAAATAAAATTAATATTTTATTTATATCTCCTATGTTGGCCACCTAAATTAAATAATATTTGTTATTTAATTTCTCCTATCACCTCTTTGTCCATGCCAATCTTATCTTCCACATCAAGTATTTATTTATCCATGTCTTTCTTCTCTCAATTAACCTCCACCATCAATTAAATTATTTCTAATTTAATCTTGGCCCTTGATCATGATCCTTATTCTAGCCATTTACTTAACTCTCCTCTATAAAAGGAGACCTTTAAACCCTAATTCATTCACCTAATAATTAATTCATCATTCATCCATCATTCATCGTTCATCCATGTTGTCAAGTCAAGCAAGCTAGGGTTTTAGCATTCTAAAGTCATCAAGATAGCTTTCTATGGAATTCAAGAGCAAGATTCTTCATCTGGATTGTTGCAGCAACTCAAGATATATCATCATTGAAAGTTTTTTATTTGCATTGTTTCATGTTTGATGTTTCATTATCTTATTTCATCATTTTGATTTAATTACCTAAATGGGGTTTGACCAAGGAAAACCCCCAATCCCTAACAATCAATATTTTATCTCTTTCTATTGTGTGATTGCATATATTTAGGTGCTTAAATGGCTTGGACATGATTGAAGAATAGGTTTCAAAAATTTGGAGTTCTTTCCCTTTTGGAAAGGTCAAAATATCCACAAAAAGTCACTTTCAGGCCCCAATTTGGCAGTTTTAGAACTAGACACCTACAGGAACAAAAAGTGCAAATTGAGGGCTTCGGTTCCCACTTTCAAATTTTCATAAAAACTAAAGTGGACTAAGTTGCTGGGTGATCCCACAATAGTGGTTTACAATTTTTGGCCAAATTGGACACTAAAATATTTTTTTAACTAAATCTTCACTTTCGGGCACCTATAGTGGCTAAACGGTGAGGAATTTGAAGATGATACAAACTAGAGTTTTGTGAAATTTTGTCTGTAGATTCTAAATATATTTTTTTTCAAAAATTTTGGAATCAGATTGTACTTTTTTTTCCATCTCCCTTGAAAACTATTTTTTTCATAAAACAATATTTTTAAAAAGTGACACTCACTATATAATGCATAACTTTTTTTCCATGAAGGATAAAATTTGAATTCTTTCGAATTTAGAATTTTAGCTTCAATATCTAGTGCTTCCACTTGGTTAGATATGTTTTTATTGAATATTTTTTCTTTAATCAAGTTTCTAAGTTAAACCAATTATAATTAGACATAGCGCAACTATATAACACGTAACTTTTTTTGTATGTATTGTAATTCTTTTTTTTTGTTGGATCAAGGACTTCAATATCTAGTGCACTCATATTTTTAAAAAAATTTGATAATCTGCTATTTTTCCACATGTGCAAAACATAGAGCTTGATTTTCAGTGAAAAACCTACATTCACAAGAAATAAAAAATAAATATATTAATAAAATTAAATTTATTTAAAATTATAATTTTTGGGAAGCTTATAATAAGGAATAAATACTTACAAAATATAAATCTTAAATGAATTTATTTGATCCCCCAAAAGGTAAATCAAAAGTGGTTTTTAATCAGCATTTGGATAGGTGTAAAAGAGACTCTGTAATAAGTATGGTTTAAAACTAGCGGGGTTCTATCTAAAGGGGTTTTATCTAAGGTAGTTTGATCAAACCATCTTCAATTAGAATGATTTAAATGAAAAATTTTAAGGCTTCAATCATTATATTTTCTAAAAATATGTGATTTTAGCAAAAATCAAAATCTCCGAGGAATTGTGAACCAACTTTGCTGGATCACCCCGCCAACATTGGTGAATTAGTCCTATTGAACATGTTTGACAAAAATTTATGTAGATCTAGATACCCATTTAATTGAAATGGGATCCGAAACAATTTTCCAAATTTGGTACTAAATCGCCCAGAATGGCATAAGTGTCCTAGTTGGCCAGAAATTTAGATTTTCTAGAATTTCAAAGACATTAACAGTCTTCATTTTCTCCATCAGTTTCCAAGTGCACTCTTTTTTTTTTAGCTTGTTTATCTTGTTCTATATTGCATTTAATTTATCCTTCTACATATCACAATGTGTTTTCAAACAACTTACATTTCTTAAGTTTTGCATTCATAATTCATTTCCTTTTTCAGTTATTTGCATTTAGAGCTTTGCATTTATGCATACTTTAATTATATTAGCATAATTCTTGAGTGAACCCCCAAGAATTTGTGGGATACCTTTCTCCTTTTAGGTGCAAAACCCTAGAACTGCAAGAGAGAAGCCCCTACAAAAAATTTGTAGTTCATTTTGGTGAACCTACTTTTTGAATATCTTCTCGTCTGATTTGGATTTCATCATCATCCTAGAATTGGCTTGCATTACATGCTGCATAAACTTAAGTTGCATTCTAAGGTTTCAAATTTTGCATTAGTGAAAGTGCATATAGGTTACATTTTTGCATCTTAATTCATTGAAAATTTCTAAAATTTTGCATTTGCATCTTAGGTTTGCATCTTACAGCACATAAAACATAAAAATCCATTAAAAAAATTGAAAATTCTAAAAAAAAATCCCTACTGGGACTAATTTTCCATCTTGGGTGACTTAGTCCCTTTTCACCCCTGAAATTGTCATTTACAAAACTAAGAACCCTATTTTTAAGCTTTTGATTGTTGCCATTATCTATCTGTATGAATTGGTTGAGTTTCTATAACATGAATTTCACTAAATCTAGCTTAATTTGGCTCATTTCATGCATGGCTTAATTTCAATTGTGCATTCACAACATTTCATTTTCAGATCATTGCATAATATAATCAATACATTACCTTGTGTGAAATTTGAAAAGTTGCATTTGATCCTATGTCTTTACATTTCATTTTAAGTTTTTGTAGCTTCTATTACATTTAAATCATTAGAAATAAGAATTTTTACATTCATGGAAATTGTAAAAAACATTATAATTTTGCAATTTTCATTTTTAGCATTAGTTCCTAGTACATTTAGATCACATTCATTAGAAAATGAAAACAAAAAATAAACAACATCCAAAAAGCACTTCAACAAATAATTCAATTTTGAAAAAGAATAACATCCAAGCCCTTTAGTAGTGATGACTTAGACATCTTAGATGAATCCCTTCAGGACTTCCTCTCACTAAGATCATCCACTAAATATTTGACACAAAAGGATGCAAGCATCGATAATCATGATAATCATAATTGTTCTTCTCTCGATATCTCTCCCATTGGTGATGAAGGTATCTTATTGAAAGAAGAATACAATCATTAAAGAACATGAAATTCTTCCTTACCTTCTCCTCCTCCCCCTTGTAAATACACTATGACACATGAAGCTGAAATCATAGTCACTACCTTACCTAGTCTCCATTCATCTCCTAACACCTCCCCTACTTGTGAAAATGCTTTAGTGCATAAGGATACAATCTTGAATGATCATGAAAAACATATTTGTGTGGAGGATATTATTGAGAGCTATGAAAATCCTACCTCTCCCACTCAAGAAGACATTCTAGGACATAAGGATGTAAATGTATATAATCATGACAATCAAACCTTTTCTTCTCCTAATATCTTCTCTAAAAATGAAGAAGATAGTTTGGTGTTAGACTATATCCTCATTAAGACTCATGAGAATCTTATTCCTCCCTTTCTAGATGCCCCTACCTTTTGGGATGACTTATTTGAACAAAAAAGTCCAAGCATTGGTAACCATGTAACTCCTAGTCTACCTTCTCTTGATGTCTCTCCTATGAGCGATGAAGCTACTTTATCAAACTAAACCATGAAATGTAAAGAACCTATTGTTTGTCACTTTCCTACAAACTCTCCTACTAGGGTGGAAATTATGGCACAAGCAAACAAGATCTTAGAGAAAAAGGATGACATTATGGACAACACTCAAATTTCTTCCTCTCCTAACATCTCTCCTATTGGTGCAAAAGATCACAAGAATCTTATCAAAAACATCATGCATTCAATTTTCTATGAGCTTATTAGCAAGCTTGACAGTCATCCTTCCAATCTCTTTCCTAGCTATGATAGTTTCTTAGTGCAAGAGAATAAAAATGTTGACACACTTCATAGTTCCACACCTTCTAATATATCTTCTATTTGTAGGAATGAAGTGATAGAAGAATGTTAAAGCATAGATAATCATGATAATCATAGTTCCTCTTCTCCCAATATCTCTCCTACATATGATGAAGGTATTTTGGAGCTAGAAGATACACTCATTGAGAATAATGACAATGTTGAAAGCTCCTCTTATATAACTTCTCCTACTTTGGGATATATTATGGCACAAGAGAATGAGATCATAAACACATCTCTTAACATCAGTCTACCTAGTCTACATTCATCTTCTAACTCCTCCCCTATTTGTGAGAATGTTTTTATGAGCAATCATGACAAGCACATTATTTGTGAGGAAGATGTGTTTGAATTAGATGATTAAACCTTTAAGACCTATGAAAATTCTCTTTATTTTTCTTCCCCTATTTTGGAAGACATTATTGGCCAAAGGGATGTAATCACAGATACTCATGATAATCATACTTGTTTTTCTCATAATGTTTCTTCTACTAGTGAAGAAGATATTTTTGGATTAGACAAACTATTCATTGAAATTCATGAGAATCTTCTTGCTTCCTTTCCTAATGTTCCCCCATCTAAGATACATAATTGAGAAAAAGTATCCAATCATTGAAAAATATGAATGTGATGCTTCTTCTTCTCTTGACACCTCCTCTCCTTGTGATGAAGTTACTCTACACAACCTATTAATGGAATGTGGTCAACATCTTATTTTGTTCTCTCCTAAAACCTCTTTTTCTAGGTAGAATATCATGGTGCAAGCAAACATCAACACTATTATGTGCAAACAAACAATCAATCTCACTCTGAATCATCCTGAGTAACTTGATATAGATTTACCACCATCATGAGAATGTTTTGAAAATCATGCCAAGTCACCTTCTACTCCTCAAAACAAAAAGTTTAAATGTGCTATGATCAGTACCAAGAAAAAAGATATAGAAAGAAAAAGAAAATTGAAGTCTAAGCTACAAAGTTATTGGAAGAGGCTTTGAAAACCTTTGATTTCATTTCTACATCCATGGGGGAATACATGATCATAACAAAAGAGTCCAAAAAGATAAAAGAGAGACTGATAACACTAATGCAACATTTAATAGAATCCACTTCAACCACCTGAAAACCAAAAACAACATCCAAGACAAACTTCGAGGAAATTGAACACCCACTAAATCCAATATAAATGCCAAAACTTTTTGGAGGACATTTTGAACTTCTAAAGCAACCTAAAAAAGGATGTGATGCTATAAATCCTAATGATCTTGGTTATTGTCCTTCAAAACAGTCCTGAACCTTCATCCAATGTCAACATTATCACAAAAAAATCTTCCAAGACAACTTTAACATTGGTACATCCTAAACTAATAGATATCTCACTAAATATGTATCAAGAAAAAAAATTGTTTACTTATCAAAATAAATAACATAATTAGTTGTTTCTCCTTGTCATGTAATAGTTGTAGGATCATAGCATACTAAATATTGCAAGGAGCATCATATCATCATCCATTTTAGCCTCACCTTTGTCCTACACTAAGTGTGGGCAATGGGTTAGGTAGCTTTTTCCTCGTATGTTACTTGTCGTTGTCTCTTTTTGCTAACCCTTAACCTTTCATGAACATATAAGAGCAAGTTTGGGATGTAGACAACATGGCTTAAGTTGAATCGCATGTGACATACTACCTTATTCATGATGTAGCTTATTGGAAACATATGACTTGGCATAGGAATTTCTAAATAAGCTCTCATATCTTCTTCTACTTTAAAGAAATTGCTCACAGTGATGGTTTAGCAACCACTTTAAAGTGGGGACATACATAGATAACATCTTTTGGAAAGACATTCATGATGTGATTTTCTTTTTCTTGTGATTTTTCCTCTTCTTGGTGGTGTCATTGGTTTTGATGTCATCCAAGAGTGTATGATCTACTAACATGGTATGATGTGCACATGGGAAACGATCCGACACCTTGACTTTTCGTCTCTTGGAGACATTAGGCATAATGCTCCCTAAGAAAAAGACCTTACATGAACAAAGCAAAATCCCCTTTAAATTTTTTTTTACATAAAATTCAAAATCATTTACAAAAAGCATTATGGTGCCTTATCAAAGTTATCAGGAGGATAACTTGGGTATGGTTTGTATAATGGGAAGTCGACACACTGGCATGACTTTCTCATTATATGGTGGGAAGTCGATACACTGGCATGAATTTCTTGCTAAACCACTTCTTTAGGACAACTCACCCTACATGACGACCTAATGTTTCGTGGCCCCAAAGTGAGCACATCTTTGATCCACCTCATTTTTCTCTTCCTTCTAGTTCTTTCCAAATGTGCATGATTGTGTATGTTTTTTTGCTAAAAATCATTCACCTTGTGCATGTCCTTTTGTGCTTATTTTGGTATGACTTAAGATCTTGGATCCTGGAGGCTTGACCGATGCCTTCATCTCTATCATTCTTTGTAATCCACATTGGTATGATTGGACTCCTCTTGATTGTCTACTTTAGTGTGAATTTGAAGCAAGTTCATCCTCTCACTAAAGTGGGGGCTAAATGTACCAAAAAAAATGTATTTATTTCTTGATTTGGGAATAATTGATGATAAATTGGACGTAATGATACCTTGATTTAGTGTTGTGAGGTGTTTTACACATCCACACTAGGTATTGGACCCTTGCAAACTGAATAAAATGCAATTTTTTATGTCATGTAAAGGTGTTGTAAGGAATTGTAAATGACTTTCACCCTTTTCTTGACTTTTATTAAGCATTTAAGTCTAATATTATTAGCTTTTCTCTCTTCTTCTATAATTAAATAATTATTTTTAATTATTTAATTATCTCATTATTTGTTCTCACCTTTCTAAATAAATAAAATTAATATTTTATTTATTTCTCCTATGTTGGCCACCTAAATTAAATAGTCTTTGCTATTTAATTTCTCCTATCACCTCTTTGTCCATGCCAATCTTATCTTACATTTCAATTCTTTATATATCCATGTCTTTCTTCTCTCAATTAACCTCCACCCTTGATTAAATTATTTTCTAAATTAATCTTGGCCCTTTATCATGATCCTTATTCTAGATATTCGCTTAACTCCCCTATATAAAAGGATACCTTTAAATCCTAATTCATTCACCTAATAATTAATTCATCATTCATCCATGTTGTCAAGTCAAGCAAGCTATGGTTTTGGCATTCTAAAGTCATCAAGATAGCTTTCTAAGGCATTCAAGAGCAGGATTCTTCATCCACTGTTGTAGAAACTCAAGATATACCATCATGGAAAGCTTCTAATTGTATTGTTTCATGTTTGATGTTTCATTATCTTATTTTATCATTTTTATTTAATTACCTAAATGGGGTTTGACCAAGGAAAACTCCCAATCTGTAACAATCAACATTTTCTCTCTCTTCCTTTGTGTGATTGCAAATTTAGGTGCTTGGATGGCTTGGAAATGATTGAAGAATAGGTTTCAAACTTTTTGGAGTTATTTCCCTTTTGGAAAGGTCAAAATATCCACAAAAATTCACTTTCAGGCCCTAATTTGATAATTTCATAACCAAACACCTAGAGGAACAGAAAGTGCAGACTAAGGGCTTATGTTTCCACTTTCAAATTTTCAAAAAAGTCAAAGTGTAATAAGTCACCAATAGTGGTGACTTATTCCTACTGCATATGTTTGATAGCAATTTTTATATATATGGATACCCATTTGGCTAAAATGGGCTCCAGAACAGTTTCCTAGGTCTTGGACTAAGTTGCCCAAAATGGCGTAAGTGTTCTAGTTGGCCAGAAATTTAGATTTTCCAAAATTTTAAAAACATTAATAGTCTTCTTCTATCCTTCATCAGCTTCCAAGTTCACTCTTTTTGTTTAGCTTCTTTATCTTATTCTATATTGCATTGAATTTATCCTTCTACATATCACAATGTGTATTCAAACAACTTGCATTTCTTATGTTTTGCATTCATAATTCATTTCCTTTTTCAATTATTTGCATTTAGATAATTGCATTTGGGCATAATTTAATCATATTAGCATTATTCTTGAGTGAACCCCCAAGTTTTTGTGGGATACCTTTCCTCCTTTTAGGTGGAAAACCCTAGAAGTGCAAGAGAGAAGCCCCTACAAAAATTTGCAATTCAGTTACTAGAAAATGATGGACTATATGCCCAATTCCCAACTCCCGGTGGATCAAAAAAAGGATTGAAATTCCTTTAATAGTGATTCTTTAACCCCTTGGTAGGCTATAAAGAGAAATCCCAATGCTCAATTCCTGAAAAAGCTTGTTTTTCCTCAAACATTCCTTGATCAAATTATTGCTTCATATTCTAGGTTACTTATTGATTAGTGTAACTTGGTTTAGAGATGTCTTGTCCTTTTGAGATGGATTTATTTTAAGGCATGGTATTTTTTATATGCATGATATATGCCACCCAAGGATCCTACAGGAATGAAATACCAATTTAAAGGTTATCACCCATGTCCATCCAAGATTTACTCTCCCTACATGGAGATTGGTGAAAAATGTTAACCTTGTTCATGTGGACATTGATGAGTTTAAAAGAAGAATATATGATGAAGAAACCTGGACACCATTGCATTGGAAAATTCTAGATTAGTAGAGGCAACTGCTTTCCTAGTGACTATTCAATCCCTAGAGTTGGTGCTAGCATGTGCCCATTATTATAACCACATAAAAAAAGGATAATAGGATTAGCAAGAGAAGTGGTGCTTGATGTGAGCTCAGATATGATTGAAAAGGTATTTAGTGTCCTTTTCTCTCCTCAATATGAGGCTATATATATGAATAAAGTAATAAAAATTTTTCAGGACAATGAGGCAACTACCCTCAACCTTGTCAACACCCAAATGTTGCTCAACCCTAGAAATATTGTGCTCAACACAAAAGTGAATTCTGAGAGGAAACCAAGGATTTGATTGTGTTATTGAGTAGATTGTTTGGGTACCCAAATGCAAGGGATTCTACCCTTGGATGGTGAATTTTTACCTAACCATCAATGATAGCAAAAAGGATAAGATTGACTAGGCCACCCTAATTAGTGACATTATCCATGATAAATTGAAGATTGTTCTTCAAACATCCAAGATCTATATGACATCATACTTGGTATACTTGCTATTTTCTCAAGCCACTTTCCCTAGGCTAGAAAAATTAGGTTCCTTTCAGCTTAGGGAGGTAACAATCTATGAACATTATCCTCAGTTGAAATTGGAGGATAGTTATACCCATTTCTATGTTGTCAACAATAACTTTATATATGTTGTAATTAGAGGATTGGAGGGAGATTTCTCTAAGAGAATCTCCAATGAATACATGGAAGATCTCAAGAGCTAGGGGAATTGGTATATCTAGTTTAGGAACTTCACATCCATTTGAGTGGTTGGTTTCCAAAGACCCCACATAAGATTCCAAGATACCCATCAGAAAAAAATGATTTTGTTGGAAGTTTGCAAATAGGTGTCTAAAATTCACTAGCTAATAATAGGGAAGCACAAGTTTGGATATGATTTTAGGGAGTGTACTCATGTGCCAACATGAAAAATGTCGAGAGTGTGGAAATTTTTTTGGTAAGATACTCCCTAGTAATGTACAATGGTTCCAGAGCTAGATTCAACCCAATTGGGAAGATTAGCAAGGTGATCCTAGGCTCCTTCATCCATGAGCCTAAAATAGAAAACAATTGTGAAAATTACGAGGAAGGATTTGAAGTAAGAATTAAATAATATTGTTGAATGATAGTAAATTTTATTAGAAACCAAGATCAGACATGCAAACCAGAAAAGTCTTCCACAAAAGAGAAAATCATAAAAAAGAAAGAGCTTTGCATGAAGATGTGCAAATAATGATATTCAAGAATTCATTAATTACATGAGATGATTTGCTTTATAAAAGCAAGCATGCACAACCCTAATCTTATATTGAGCAACAAGATAGCTCAACAAGATAAGGATGACAACTATTAACTTAGGAATTAAAATATTACCTAAACAAACTCATGCAAGTGTAATTAAATATTAATTACACCAACAATAAGTGCAACTTAGGGAGACTGAAAAAGCATGCACCTAAATGCTAAGATGAATGTAAAAAAGCATGAATTGGTCTCGAAAATAAGGCTTGATCAGGTACCCATGTACAAATGCAATAATGAGGTAGAGAAGGAAAACCTAGTGGGACAAAACCCCCCTACAATGAGATGCTTGTTGCAAAGAAGAACTAGAAGAACACTATGGAGTAACACTAGAACTGGAATATGAAAAGCAAGGAAAGATATTATTGTTTACAAGAAACCATAGTAGAATCATAATAATGCAATAGTAGACCCGATGCCATGGAACACTAGAAAACTCACAAACTAGAACAACCCTAGAATCCATAAAGCAACAGTAGATAAAATGATGCCCCCCATAAGAGTGAATGATATGATTAAATAATTTGGAAGCTATGTATCTCGATGTTGATGCCAAACTATGACTAAAACTGATCCATAAGAGCAATTACTATGAAGACTCTAGAACATTAACCAAAAATTTAGTGGCCCTCAAACTAAGATGTGACCCAATGCAGATCAATAACCATAGGCTCTCAATATTAAGTGTGAAACGATGTGAATCTGATATGTTTCAAGCAAGAGAAAAATGTGGCCAAAAGAAACTAAGAAACTAGATACAACCCATACGAGTTGTCATAAAAAAAAAGATGAGATCAAAGTGCAACTACACTCTAATCAGATTATTATGCAAGAAACCCCCCTGATGGAACTTTATATCAGTTCATTTATTACAATACCCAATGATTGCAAAAGGAGAGAATGCTAAATACGCATAAAAAAAAAATGATGTGATACTAAAATGAGTGCAAAGATTCAAGTTTCACCCTTCCAACTACCAAAACATCCAAGTAATCTCCAAAAACCCCATTGGGAAAAACCTGGAATAACAATCAACCTAGGATAGATATAGAAAAAGTGCATAGACAACAACATAGAGCTCCTCAATACCTTTCTAACACCGCAAAGATAGCAGAAATCGAAGATCGTGGCAAAAAATTATGAGCTCAGAGGCCATAAATGAACATCTGACTTCAAACATAAATAAATGTAGCTAAACATAAAAATACTAAAAAATAAACTACACTATAGGATAGTGCTCGAAAATATTTTTCTGACGATATCTTGTTTACCTGATTTCGATACCATATACCCAAGTTACGCCAAAAATAAAAACACTGCTCCTTGAAGGAAATTGGGGTTACAAGGGGGCAAAGAGGATCGAACAGAACTGCTGACGTCAGCACTTCATCAGCTTAAATTTGATGGCCATCTGGCTGTCACAGCAAAAAGGTGCCCCCCTACAAAAAATTTGACAATCATCTGGAAACATGTGCATGCAAAAAAAACTGGTTGCCTACAAAATTTAACTCAACAGAATATTCCCACCAAGATTCTTCTAGCTACCAATTTTCTGTTGTAGCCTACCTGAAGGTTTATGCCAACTGGATTTTGAAGGTTGTCGATGCCGGTTTTTTCAAGGGCCCACTTCCTTTTGTAAACCACCAGGGTTTTGTAGCCACCAGTCGGCTATAGATTGTTGCCAGTGGGCTACAAAGCCCGACCAATGAAGTTGAGGTCCCATACAGGGGCTCGCACAGAGGAAGGCCTATAGAGTTTCCAGGTTGGGTACACAATACCCTACAAAAACATTTTGATTTTATTTATATTTAAAAATTTTCAAAAAAAAATTGATAATATATATTTTTTTTTTGCAGGAAAAATTTAAGTAAAAAACCTGTGAAATTTTGATGAACGGAGAAATTTCAAAAACTAGATTAACAAAACTCTGTACCTACTATGCATGCAAATTGAAACAAAATGGGGCAAAGATTTGTATGGATCTACGTGCCCTTAAAAAAAAATTCCTTCTGTTGCAACTGCTTAGATTTGAGCAAAATGACAGGTGATCTTAGGGTATTTGGGCGCTGCAAACGCGATGGTGGTGTTCGTTTTGCTCCAAAGTGCATCAAAAAATTTCTCAAGGTCAGATCCCTCGAGGAACCCCAAACATGCTATACAATCGAATTTCTCCAAAAAATTGAGAAGGGGTTGCATATCAAGGCTCTAATACTATGTTATAAACCAAGATCAAACATGCAAACCAGAAAATCCTTCCACAAAAAAGAAAATTAGAAAAAAGAAAGAGCTTTGCATGAAGATGTGCAAATAATAATATTCAAGAATTCATTAATTGCATGAGATGATTTTCTTTATAAAAGAAAGAATGCATAACCCTAATCTTGTCTTGAGCAACAAGATAGCTCAACAAGATAAGGATGACAACTATTAACTTAGGAATTAAAATATTAACTAAGAAAACTTATGCAAGTGTAATTAAATATTAATTACACCAACAAATTTGATTAAGTCTTGCATAAAGGCCCGAGTATCCAAAGATGTGGAAAAAAATGGGAAAATCCTAGATCCCATTTACAGTAGGCAACACATCTACAACCAACCAATCTTCAATGAAGATTATTCAATGGATGAAGATGATAACATTAAAAAAAGGGTAGAATGTGTCATAGCCTGCTCTCTTAATTGGCTCAAGTCTCATTTTCTTTCATGATGGAGCTGCAAAGAAAGATAAAGTAGGTGAAGGATCCTCTACATCAAGAGATAAGACCAAAAGGGTATTGGAATTATGAGTAGTTGTGTGTTTTCATTTATGTCAATAGTTCTTTGTTGTTGTTTTGATGTCAACAAGTTGATAGAGAGATTTTTGGATGTCTATGATGATGCTTTGATTGGTTGCATTATGTTGTCATTATTACTATCATTGATTTCAACCTCTAATGTTGCTTTGATGAGTATGTTTTGGTGATTTTCAACCTCTTGGGTGGTTGATATGTTGAGAAGGTGTTCCAAGTGATGATTTTTAGTTTGTGGTGCTTGATTTCCAAGTGGTTTTGAGAAATTTTGAAAAAAGGAAAACAACTTGGAGTTGATAGGTGTTCAATGTAGGAGTGTAATTTTTCAGTGTTTTACTTCACATTTTTCTATGTTGAAGATCTATTTTTGTAGTTCAAATATGTTTATTAGAGGTGTTATATCTATAGTTTCAAGTCTTGGATCATTGTGCAGAGAAAGTTGTGTTCACCAGTGTGTGAACTATGAAAGTAGTGTTGTCTAGGAGAAATGGTTTTGCTCCACATTTCTTGGTAGTTTATTTTTTTGCCTTGCAGATCTGATAGTGTGTTTATATTGCTCATATCTATCTTTATTCCGATTTGTTTATATTTTGGTGCAAAGAAAGATAAAGTAGGTGAAGGATCCTCTACAGCAAGAGCTAAGACCAAAAGGGTATTGGAAGTATGAGTAGCTATGCGTTTTCATTTATGTCAGTAGTTTTTTGTTGTTGCCTTGATGTCAAAAAGTTTATAGAGAGATTGTTGGAAGTCTATGATGATGCTTTGATTGGTTGCATTATGTTGTCATTATTAGTATCACTAATTTCAACCTCTAATGTTTCTTTGATGAGAATGTGTTGGTGATGTTCAACCTCTAGGGTAGTTGAGATGTTGAGAATGTGTTCCAAGTGATGAATTTGAGCTTTTGGTTCTTGGTTTCCAAGTAGTTTTGAGAAATTTTGAAAAAAAAAAACAATTTGGAGTTTAGAGGTGTTTAGTGTAGCAAAGTAATTTTTCAATGTTTGACTTCACATTTTTTTGTGTTGAAGATTTGTCTGTGTAGTTTACATATGTTGATCAATTAGATGCATTATATCTAGAGTTTCAAGTGTTGGATCATTGTGCAAAGAAAGTTGTGTTCACTGATGTGTGAACTCTAACAGTAGTGTTGTATAGGAGAAATGGTTTTTCTCCGCATTTATCCTTAGTTTTCTTTTGTGTCTTGCAGAATTGAGAATGTGTTTATATTGCTCAGATCTATCTTTATTCTAATTTGTTTATATTTTGGTGCTCCACAAGGTTGGTTTTAGGTGTTGTTGTGTGTAGAAGGTTAACTGGTTGTGTAGAATGAATATGTTCTTCTGGTGTATGATGTTACAAAGGAGTTGTTGGATTTTAGGATGTTGATGGAATATTTAAGATGGTGTTAAAGTATTGTGTGTGGTTGATGAGTCATCTTTGTATCATAATAAGTATGTACTTAATTGTTTAATGGTGTTAACATAGGTTTGGTTGACCTTGGGTGTTTACACTAATTGTGAATATGATTCAGTGTTTGTGGAAGCATGGCATGATGTTTTTATATGTATTTGGGACCAAGTTAAGGTATATTGTGGTCCACCTTCATTCCTTTCCACCATAGTAATGCTTTGGTGCTGACCTAATTTAAATTTACAGGGTTGAGGTGCATAGTTGACCTTGTGAATTATTTTCAAGGTTGAAGATGGTATAAATAAGTGTTGAGTTGATGGAGAATGAAGAATATGATATGTTTTGAGATGTGAAGTGAAAAATTGCAAAATGTAGAGCAAGTTTTAATGCCTAAGACTACTAGAAGTAGTGAGCAGAAGGTGTCTACATTCTATAGAGAGTGTGAATGTTCTAGTGAAGCAATGGTGGATCTTTCTATTGCTCTAAGATGGATTTCTCATTGTAATAATCATCTTTCTTCTTCTTTCTAATCTAGCAATGAGCCCTTGTTTTCTTTTGGGTAGTGATCCCTCTGGTAGTGAACTTATTGTATTCAATGTTTCAATTACTTTATATTGTGATCTAATCATCATCATGGTTTTTCCCTTCTTAGGTTTTCCACATAAATATAGTTTTTTCATGTGTTTGGATGTGTTTACATTACTATCTCTCATGATTACATTATTCTAATTCATGATAAGAGTTTAATGGTTGTTAAGGGTTTAAGTTAATGAGGTTTTTGTTTTTTAATGTACAACTAATTCACCCCCCATCATTTGTCTTGTGCATTCAACAAAGGGAATCACCTCCCAAGGCGGAAGGAAAGAAAAGGAAAGAGAAATATCCAATAGTTGTTGGTTCAAGTGAGGAAAAAGTTGAGGAAGAAGAAACAATAGTTAGAAAGAAAAGGACTAAAGAGGCTATTTGAGAAAGAGTTGCTCAATGGGAAGCTCAACAAACTTATTCTTCCTCCCCTCCACATGAATTTTCTCTACCTTTACCTCCTTCTCTATCATCACATGATCTACTTCATATTCTCCTCCTTTACATCCCCCATCTCCACCTTCTAATACATCTTCCCCTTCTCCTATTCCTAAAGATGAGCCACCTACCTAAGAGGAAGAAACACCAATCAAGGAATAAGTTGAAGAATAAGTGCTATTAGAAGAGGGAAAGATATAGAGAGAAATCATTGCAAAGGGATAAATCCAAAGAGAATTCCATGTTAAGGAAATCGCAAGTGAAGAGCATGTGGATCAGAAAGTGGACCAGGCGAGAGAAACTCAAAATGAATAGGTCCATGGAGAAGAGGAGATTAGAGCTTAAATGAAATAAAGGGAGACCAAGCAAGCAAATTTGGTAGGCTCCCATAACATAGAGATTGTATCTTCTCTCATTAGATAAATGTCCTCTATTGTGCCTATTTGGCTAAATCATACAATCCAAAGGAGACAAAGGACATATGTAGAAGGAAACTCATAAAATAGCTTGGGTATATTGTTAGAAGACTTCCAATCTCCTGCGAAGAGAAGAAAAGGGGCCAGAAGATATCCACAGTCACCATGGATGAGCATTGAAATAGAAATGTTGAAATATTTTCCCTTTGGTGGATAAACTTGAATCAGAGATGTGACCCAAAGACTACCAAATTAGACAAGTTGATCTAGGAGTATAGACAAGGGAAGGATAGCAGAAATATCTCCAATTGTTTGTTTCTACTATCCTGAAGAGGAAGCAGAAAGTTGAGAATACTAAAGAGGATCTCAAAGCTCAAGTGACCCAATTAATGGAATTTATTACAAATTTGATTGGACTAGTGGATACCATAGCTCCTGGTTCCACATTGGAAGTTGTATTGAAGGGAGAAGTTATGCAAGTTAATCCTAAAGGATGGATCCCAACAACTAAACAATGGAAATCATATTTTTTATCCTTAGCTAATAGAGTGTTGAGGAGGTCAATAAATTATTGCCATAGTTACATTAGTGATGAGGATAGTCTAGCCCAACAAATTGAAGTGGGCATAGACAATGAATTATTGGTTTGGGAAGATTACATCCCAAGTTTGCAAAAAATAAAGGCAAAACCTATAGAGGATCTCATAAAAGATGTAGTAATTGAAGGAGAAGATCATAATAAGATTCATGAATGGCTAAGAGTTGTGGAGCTAAGAGTTATGATCCCGAGTAAGTTTAATTCTAAGCTAGATAAGAATGGAATTATGGTAGAGCAAGCCAATACCAAGATTCATCAATTTGTATAAGACTTAGACTACACATTTTGGGAAACACCTATTTTGGTGAGGGCTACTAGTAAGATGGTGGAAGATTTGAAGAATCAAATGGAAGTTCAATTCACCTAGGTTGTCATTGATAAGATGATGAATAAAAAGGAAAAGCTTCATTATTTCTAGGAGGAGTTGACAACCTTTGTTATCCTATAACAATAGATGGATAATTTTGCTTTCAACTAAAGAATAAAGCTTCAGTACCACCAGGGACCACCAATGGAAAAAATGAATGAAGTAACATCAAAATTCACTAGCAACTTCTCCAACTAACTGAGGATAGGAATTATTGATGTTGTTGTGTCTTTTTTGAATAAAGTGTTGTAATAATCCAACACCTAGCTTGTGAAATCAAAACTGGTGTTGAATTTCAATTAATTCAAATAGTTTTTTTAATTCCTTAATTTAGGATTAGTTAGATGGGAATTGAAACTGGGGTGCCCAGTTAGCTTTCAGTTGTATTCTCAATTTAGTTCAATTAGATCTAGGGCACTGGAGTTGGCTCTAGTTTTCTTTTTGTTTAGATCCACAATTTCAGGAACTCAATGTCCTATATAATTTTGATACTGGATCATTTCAAGGGATCCAATTTTGATATATTTTTGCACAATAAACTTATGCATTCTTAGTGTTGGTTTTCCAACTTTTTGAAGATCATATTTTGATAAATCAAAGGATTATGCCTATTTTACATGTGTCTCAAACTAGTGTATTGGTAATGGTATGACTATTTTCTTTTGTCTAAGTTGATAAATTAATGGAATCTTGTATGTTGTTTTGGAATTAAGTAATACTTTTTCTCAGATCTATGCATGTTTAATGGAATTCTAATCGGATAAAATTTGAAAATCTTATGTTTGGTTACATTTCCTTTGAATATTGCATCATTGTTAACAACAAATTTGTGAATGACTATTTTCATTGATAATGCTTTGTAAGATTTTGTTTAAACATTCAAAATTGATTAATGAAATAGGTTTTATCATTGTCTGTTTAAATTAGAATTAATTTAAATTCTTCTTTGTTACCTTTATATCTTTTGAATTTTATTTAGAATCAATTTGAAATCATTAAAAAGAGTGTTTAATTGATATAAATCTATTGTAAATTTGAACATGTAATTTGTTTCTTGAACATTAGATTTATTAGTTCTTGTAATTGCATATCACTAAGATCATTTCCAGAAATTCTAACAACCCACGTCCCTTGTTGAAACACATTGACAATGACCACTCTACTATCCTACATGGTTAAGACCTGACTATAAAGGAACATTGGAGTAGTTTTTCTACTTTTCAAGAGGAGAAATAACTCATTATTGCTTAAAGCAAGTTGGATGTGCTAACACTACCCTTAACAGTTCCAACAATTCTTATGGTGTGGAATATCTAACTAAAATATATTTGGATCATACTTGGATCCTTTATTTTTCCTCACTATCTTTTCAATTGATAAATTTGTTATCACGAAGGGAAGCTAGTGTAATTCCACCTTTATAAGGTGAAATATTTTACTGTGATTTCCTCTTTAAGGGGGGATGTTCATGGTAATATTTGGAAATTAAATGTCATCTTATTGAAGATTGTACTTAGAATAGAAAATTAGGTGTTAATCTAGAGTAAATATGAATCTCTTTTATCAATCCCTTTGTAATTTATTAATTTATGTAATTCATGTAGAATGCATCTCAAAGTGTATATTCTTAAATGATCAACTTAACTTATATGTTATCTTGTATAAGTAGTCATAAAAGAAAATACTCACCCATTACATTCATATTATATACATCCCTTAACCTCAATTTTAAATTGTATATTATGAATCTTTAGAAAAACCATCCCAATATCCTTGCACCTTCTATTTATGATTTTTATAACTAAACAAGAATGTTACATTTAAACACTAACATAAAATAAAAAATAAAAAATGTCAAATAAGAATAACCTATAACTTTATGGATTTAACGTAATTTTGAATCATTCAAATTAGTAAGTTCACTTATATCAATGAACAAAATTTGATAAAGGAATGAAACCACTCTCTTCCCTAAATAAAAACATTATTCATTTTACTCTTCATATGTTCTCTCTACTTTGTATATTTTATCATTCATTTTCTAGGCTATCAAACTCACGAGTTTGAAATGTAAGTGCAATGAATCATTCTCAACTACCTTATTCATGTTTCTAAAATGGTTTCTAAATGTAGTGTTTAGGATTGAGGGATAAAAAATTAACATTTATCAAATAAATATTAAAAAAGTACTATATGGATGAACCTAGTAGGAAATAATGCATAATTTTTTTTGTGCCAATTATTAAAATAACATGAAACTTAAATAATTGAAAACTTCTAGTTAGTAAATTTATGGAAACCCAGCCCATGTGCTCAAATAGAGCATGGGTGATTTGATATGTAATATATTATTCCTTGAATGTGGTTGAGATTTTAAAGGAAATGTAAGATAGAAGAAATTTTTAATTTTGGATTAATTGAGGATCAAAAGAGATGGAGTTATCAAAAATTTAATAAGAAATTGGTGGTTTCAATGAATCACCATTTAGATTCTTAATAATTACTTTATTTCCACAAAATGATAAATAAGTCATTTGATCAATACATAGATAGAATATTATGTTAGTTCTAGTAGGTTATCATACCCCCATCTCATCTTTCATCATTTATAACTGATTTGAAGAATCCTAAATGTGTAATCTAGAGTTATTTTATGCATTTTTCTATTGCATCTAACTCCCATGTTTTTGCCTTAGTAAAAAAACCCTATCTATAGAAACTAATATTGACTAAGTGTCTATGTTGTCGGTTCATCATGGTTTAAGTGTTCCTTCTATCATCATTCTTTCTCTATAAATTTTGACTCCTTGCTTAGACCTTTGTAAAATCAACTAAGTGTTGAGTTTTTCAAAATTTTGAGTCATCGGGGTATTCCTTCCATGCATACCAAATTAATTCCCCTTCATGAAGTCTCCCTGATCCTCAGAGATTGAAATTAAAAGGGGTCTAAGAGCTATTTTTAAAAAAAAATAATCCTTCATTGTCTCTTTGATCTCATACCTCTTTTGGTATATCTTTTGATGTCTCCTTGATGCCCAAAGTTTTCTTTTTATTAATACTTCCTAAGTACTAATCCTTTTGAACTTTCAAGGCATTAATATCTTCCATACCTTCATCCCTTTTTGATATGTTTCCATTTTCCTCCCTAATGCCTAAAGCTCGCCCTTCATAGAGCATCTAAATCTTAACTCATCGATGTTTTAAGGATATCCTTCCATTGATACCTCTTTTGGTAAGAGATAAGAGTTCTTCCCAAATGTAGATTCCTAACTCAATCCCTTTTCTCTTTACTATTCCTCTAAGTCATTCCATCAAACGATAAATTTTTCTCTTACTATCCTACCATTATTTTTATCTATAATTCCCTAAAAGCCTAATCAATATAGTGACATCATAATCAAAGGTCAAAATTTCAACATCCATCATCCTCCCCTTCCCCATTTGAAAAAATCATGGCACATGTTTGATAACCAACAAAGGAATGTCTCATCAAAGAATCAAAGATAGACATACTCTTTCTTGCCCCAATTTGTATGTGTTATGTTTTAGGTCCAATATTTATTCCCAATGGACAAGGATCTTTTAAGTTGTAAATGATCTAATGTCTTTTCTCTTTGGCACAATGGTAGGCTTGAGCCCAATACTCTTTAAATTAATTCTAGATCTAATTCACATCCTCAACAAATGACCTTTTTATGGTTCCTAATGGGATATGAACCCCTAACAAGGTAAAAATGAGAATGAAAATACAATATTTCACAGGTTCACCTTAAGCATGGGATGAATAGGTGTTTCCACTTTCAATTTGGAATTTTTTTGAATAAAATGGCTAAGTGGTGCAAGAGCGCCTTGTTGAATCAATTTTTCCAAAATGGTCATTTTTTGTGTACTTGGTCAAATGCTAGGATTTAGTTAGTTTTGAGTCTTTTGTGTTCAGTAAGGATCTATTTATACCATTTAAATGTATTAGGAATGGTTGGGAATCATCTTGCAAAAGTTGCAATTTTTTTTGTAAAAGTTGTCATGTGTAAACTTATCAAAATTGTAAAAATACAATATAGTGGAAGATGAAAGGTCATAAGTCCTAAATTTGGCTATAACTGACCCCATATGGTTTTTAAAGGATATATATTCCTCATTCTATCATTGTATAAGTAGGTGGTTGAGAATTTGAATGAAAAATAACAATATCACCATGAAATTTTGTAATTTCTAAACATTTTATTTTGTTTCCATGCCTTGTATGTATTGGTACGGGTAGATAATGGTGCAAAAATTATTTTATGTTAAATTACCTCGAGTATACTTTCAAATAGCTTTGGTCTCATTTTTATTGGTTAAGACTTGCTCAAGTTATGAGAATTTTACTTCAAGTGGGTAGATTCAGACTTGAAGGGGGCAGCAAGAAATAAAAACTCAATATCTTTCATTTCTTCCATTTAAATTTTCTAAAAACTTCCATGGAGGTCTTTGTTAAGGTAATAAATGATTTCCTTCTGGTTTCAATTTTTTTTGAGTAGACTCAAGTGGAATTTCTTGATGCCCTAAGTGACTGTCATAGTCTTTTCAAGCAATTTGGGGGTTTGAGGCTAGGGTTTGTTAAAATCCTTCAAGAAAAGCATGGAAAATGGTGGAATAATCATATGTGGGTCTAATAATGTGTATTTAGGCCATTGGAAAAGAATTTTGGTATTTGGAAGTCATAGAACCAATAAACCCCTATTGGCACAATCCTAATTAGGTCTAGGTTGGGCATGAAAATCACATTTTTGGAGCAAACCTTACAAAGGAACCTATGCCAAATTTTGGATATGTATTGTAACCCAATAATTGGTCGTGTTTGAAACTTTTTTTATAGTATTTTTATCTTCTCTCTATCAAAATTTATTTAGGGTTGTTCGAAATGAAGGATTTACTAGAATGTGGTAGGATACTTGTGAAAATCCATTAATTGAAGGAACTATGAGTTCTTGGTGTTTAAGTTGAGTTTGTTGGGTTGAGAATAGATTTTGTAAAGCCTCTCTCGAGTTTATTCAAGCCTTAAAAGTCATTTGAGTCTATTTGGGTGTTTGAAAGCCTTGAAAGCATGTGAGAAAGAGTGAGATTTTCAATTTTTAGGCCAAGTGCATGACATATTGAGTTTGTGAACACCCTTACATTGCATTAGTTTGGTATCAAAGCTTAGAAGGTTTGGGCAAATAGTTTTGTGGTTTTTTGAAAGTGGGTGGCCAAAAGACTAGGTAGAGGAAAAGTGGAAAGACCTAGGTGAGGAAAAGAAGTTAGAAGTAAGGTTAAAGGGACTTGCTCAGAGAAAAGATGGATTTGCTGAGAAGGAATTTGTAGGAAGAGTGTTCACATAGGAAGAAAGAAGAAAAATAGAGAAAGAGGAAAGAGAAAAAGATGAGGCAACAAGAGCTTGAGAAAGAGATAGCAGCAATGAAGCAAGATATAAAAAGGTTAGATTTGGAGTTCGATAAGTCCCAGTTGAGGATGGAGCAGTTACTCAAACAAAAGACAAGTTGGAACTTGACAATAAAAAGGAAAGTTGTGTGGCCTATTAAAAAAAAATTCAAAAGGAGACTAGCAAGGATGGAAGCTAGAAGGAAAAAGGAAGAAGAGATGCAGACAGAGTTGAAAGAAGAAGAATGCATGAAGGTAGATGAAGAGCACATGGACATGGCAGCCACTTCAAGACTTGAAGAAGTTGTGACAGCAGAGGTGATGGATGAATTGATGATGGTACAGAAAATTTGGTAAAAGAAATATGAAGGTATGTTGCATAGCATAGTATTTTTCATTATGATGGAAATTTTGAGGGCAATTAAATCATAGTTCAAAGTGAAACAAGGTACCATAGTAGGGTTGGTAATTTTTTCAAGCAAGGAAGATAAAAGGAATCCATCAAGCATAATGTTCATGAAGCATTGCATAAAGATGAAAGGTGATAAGAAATTCATATTCTTGACCCATTGGAAGGGTCTACCAGATGATGAAATATCTATTGCAAATCCCTTTCCAAGGGACTTGAAATTCTTTCTAGGCTAGGTGTATGGTGCAGGAGCACCTTGTTGAGTCAATTTTGCAAAAATGGTCATTTTTTGTGTACTTGGTCAAATGCTAGGATTTAGTTAGTTTTGATTCTTTTGTGTTCAATAAGGTCTATTTAGACAATTTAAATGTATTAGGAATGGTTGGGAGTCATATTCAAAAAGTTGCAATTTTTTTGTAAAAGTTGTCATGTGTAAACTTGTCAAAATTGCAGAAATGTAATATAGTGGAAGATGAAAGGTCATAAGTCCTGAATTTGGTTGTAACTAACCCAATATGTTTTTTTAAGGCTATATATGATTCATTCCATCATTTTATAAGTAGGTGGTTGACAATTTGAATGAAAAATAACAATATCACCATGAAATTCTATAATTTTTGAACGTTTTCTTCTATTTCCATTCCTTGTACGTATTGGTACAGGTAGATAATGGTGCAAAAATGATTTTATGTTAAATTAACTCAAATCTAATTTCAAATGGAATTGGTATAATGTTGATTGGTTAAGATTTTCTCAAGTTATGACAGTTTTACTTCAGGTAGGTAGACTCAGATTTGAAGGGGGCAGCAAGTAATAAAAATTCAGTATCTTTCATTTATTCCATTGAAATTTTCTAAAAAAATTCATGGAGGTTTGTTTTAAGGTAATTAATGATTCCTTTTGGTTTCAAGAATTTTGGAGTAGATTCAGGTGGAATTGCTATGGTTTGTTAAAATCCTTCAAGAAAAGCATGGAAAATTGTGGAATAAGCATATTCAGGTGTAATTAGATGTGTTTGATCCATTGGAAAAAAAAATTGGTGTTTGGAAGTCATAGAACCAATAAACCCCTATTGGCACAAGCCTAATTAGGTCTAGGCTAGGCATGAAAATCACATTTTTGGAGCAAACCTTACAAAGGAACCTATGTAAAAATTTGGATATGTGTTGCAACCCAATAATTTGTGTTTGAAACTTTTTTTACATTCTTTTTTATCTTCTCTCTATAAAAATTTATTTAGGGCTGTCCTAAATGGAAGATTTACTAGAATGTGGTAGCATACTTGTGAAAATTCATTAATTGAAGGAACTCTAATTTCTTGGTGTCTAAGTTGATTTTTTTGGGTTGAGAATAGATTGTGTAAAGCCTCTCTAGATTTTATTGAAGCCTTAAAATTCATTTGAGTTTATTTGGGTGTTTGAAATCCTTGAAAGCATGTGAGAAAGAGTGATATTTTTAGTTTTTATGCCAAGTGCATGACATATTGAGTTGGTGAACCCCCTTGCATTGCATCACTAAGTGAGGAAGAAGTTGGAGCTTCATACTAACTTAGGAACAAATCAAAGGTTCTAGGTGTTTTAAGAACCCCATGAACCTTTGATGACTTCATGTTCCTATGGGATGCTCCAACAAGTTGGTTCAATGGTATCCATGAAGAAACAAGAGAAAAAAGTGGTTCTCAAAATCCTAAGAACCCCTAATAGGTTCCTAGTTCCTAGTGAACCACCGATATAGTTAAAATAAATAGGCACAAATGTAAAAGTTATAAAAGATAAAGGAACAAATTCCAAAAACAAAGAAAAGTTTTAAGTTTTGGAGCTTCTTATGGTTATTGGAACCATAGGAACCTCTGGCATATTCTTGATTCCATTATAAGCCTCAATAGCTAAGCAAAAAATGGAAAAAGCAAAAGGTGTGATTAGAGACCAAGCAAAAAATAAAATGGTAAAAGGGAAAAATTGTGTTGCACTTTTATAAAGGAAATAGACAACACAAATAAAAATTCAACTTCAATTACATTAAAATGGCCTTTATTTTTTGAATTGATTATAGATTACTAAAAAGAAAATGGTTACAACCACTAGTTAAAGGAGTATTACATATAGCATCACATATATTTCAATCCATAAGAGGATTCAAAAAAGGATAAAATTACATGGAAAATAGATACAAACCAGAGATACTAAAAGTTATAGCTTTCACTAAATCTATCCAAGTTATTCCATCATATATAAGAGGGTCAATATCAAAAATACTATTGTTGGATCTGAAAACATATGGCTCACATCCCTCCTTAGGAACACATTGCTTATCCTTGATGCCCATGTTTCTAAGAAGCATCTCATAGATATTATTTTTATTTTAACTCTTTTGGAAATCTAGGTAGTTTTCTAAAAAATATCATCTTCCTCTCTAGAATAGGGCCAATACTTTGCTAATTTAACTTAAAATCTATTGAAATTAGCTTGAATAGTGTCCATGAGCTCCCAAAATTTCTCCTTAGACACCTCCAAAGTTAAAGAACTTTCATATAAATGGAATGAAAAATGAGTCTTCTATAAGAATCAATAAGTTGTCTATTTTTACCTTGGAAATAATCCTCATTTCTTAATTTCCAAATAAACCATAAAATATCAGTAGTTGAAACCAATGAAAATAAATTTGTGATGCCCTTCCTGAAGAAAATAGAAAAACTTAATTGAATAAACTTTTTCTTTGGACTACAACGACCACAACATCGAAGATACGACATTAGCATGTCACACTTGCACAACAATGAGCACAAAAGTATCATATGATACACAATGACACTAGAAAAACAAATAGATGAACTCACCATTGCATAAGAAAGGTGGAAAAATGGAATACTAACCACTTCTATAATAAATCAACCATAAATAACATACAAGAGAGAGTTAAGTAAACACCTACATGATGATCAATTATAACTCATGATCATGTTCTCTCGCAACACAACACTAGGATAGGATGAGGGAATCATCAACCTCTAATCCACATTCAAACTCACTCAACAAATCAAACAAGAGAAAGACTTCACTAGAGTATTACTAACCAAGATGCACAAACACAAGCCACTAACTGGAATGAAAACAGGTCACTTCCAAACAACCACTCACTTCCCTAGATGTCTCGTCACAATGTAACATCACACAAGAAAAAGGATACTATGGGAAAACAACCCAATATATATGAGGAATATTAATAACACTAACAAGACCAACCATGAAGGTTTATAACCGTCCTAATAATTCACAAGACAAGGTGCGCAATTTCCCTAACCCAGGTTTGAAAATCAAACAACTTTGAAAGAGTGCATGAAAAATGATCCAAGATAACCCAAAAGTACTCAACAAAGAAACTTATGGCCAGGCTTATAATATCATTAAATTCCCAAGACCGTGATGAAAAACTTATTTTTTTATCATTTACCCATTCAATGTCTTAAAATCTAGAAGAATGAGCAAGTCTTAAAAGAGAGATAACTTGACTAGGTTTTTGAAGGTCTAGTCAACAAAAATGAACATTATGAGAAAGATAAAAGGAATAAATTATTTGATAAAGGATATAGGCTATAAAAACCACTATATAACCATGGTAGATAGAATTTTCATTCTTGTTTTTGTATGGAGAACAAGGACACCCCAACATAGAACCTAGTCACCCACCTAGATATAGGTGATTTTAAGCCTATCAACACTAAAAACCAAGCCACCCCACTATTAACCAAGCTACACCAATATAGTACCATGCCACCTCACTACTAAAAATTCTTCCCAAACAAACTTAGGAAAAAATTTAGTGAGTTTAGAGGCTTCTGAGTAGACTGGGCCACCCAAATACTACACCAAGCCACCCAAACTCACTACAAGACACTAATCTTCATTTTAAACCAAAAATAAATGTTCCTAAGTTAATTTTAACTTCCCAAGGCATAAATACAACAGCATTCAATTACAATCATGCTCGACACCAACATCAAGACACATAATTAAGGCTAGAACACTAACATTTACAATCTGTTATAATTCATCTCAAGTAAAGAGGTTTGTTCAAAATTACATTAAAAGTACATAAGGAGAGGATTCAAATTTCCTTCTAATATAAAATTATATTTAATTGAACTTACTACAAAGAAAAAGAAAAAATAAGGAAAAAGATAATGATACCTCTTTTTCTCAAACCTTTGAATGCCAACAGTGGTTTCCATGTGACCATACCACGTGAACCATAAGGTCCACTCCCACAATACTAAGAGATGCCACAAGGCCCAAACACATGGACATAAAACATGGGGGATAAGGATATACACTTACGCCAATTTAGAGTTGTTCTAGTTGAGTCGAATCAGTTGGAACCAAGTAAGTAACCTTTGAGGATAGGTTGAAATTCTTGAGAAAATGTCTTGATTTATTTGATTGGTTGATCAAGTTATCAAGATTGAATATTTGAGTCTTTGAGTTCTTTGTATGGTTATCTTTATGTTGATTCAAATGTACGTTAAATTTATACATGTATATGGGTATATATATAATGATCCATGCATGAGAGCATAAGCATGTGCACATGTATGAAAGTAGAAATGCTTATGAACATACATACATGGGGAATCAATTATATATATGTGTATATATACACTTAATGTATATGCATGTCGACGAGGATATGAATGTATTCATGTTGATAAGAAATGGTAACATGATATATGTATGTATAAACATATTAAATATATATGTGTTTAATGAAATAATCAAAGTAATGGTATATATGTTTAATATATGTATATACTAATAAATGTGTGTGAAGTACGTAACATAAGTGTACATTGCATATATAAGTATATATGTATAAACATATATATCGTTATTATCTAATTGTATGTAGATATACATATGTATATATATGTGTATGTATATACACACATGTATTGTTTATGAAAATGAAAATGTGGATATATACATTCAAATATAAAATAATACATTTAGTGAATTTATAAATTAGTAAGAATATAAATATATATGCATATATATATACATGGTACGTTTATATATATAATACGATAAAAAGTATTCATAGTGTATTTAAACCATGCCTTATGCATTGTGACATGCCATGAAATAAGCCATGTGTTTCCTTAGAAAGAAACAAAGGCATATATAGTTAGTGCTTAAATGAAGGAGCCACCTCTATGACACATGGCACAACCTTTATAGACATGATAAACCACACGCTATGTAAAGTCTTGTGAATATAACTGTTGCAGGGTCACCATATCAAGTAATGTAAATATGGTCTTAAGTTTGGTTTAAGGTTTTTTTAGTCTTTTTTCATCTAATAAGGTCATAATAGACCATTTTAAATTTAATTAGAGTCATCTAGGGGTCGGTTGTTGAAAGTTGTTTAATTTTGTAATTCTTGCAAAAGTTGTCATTGCAAAAATGCAAAAAGTGGAAACCCAACGGTCAAGTAGTTCAAAAGGTTGTTAGATTTGGTTGTGTTAGATTATTTTTGGGGGGGAAATCTTAAATATGCTCTAGAAACTCGATGTAAAATATCTGTTGAATATTTTATGGAAGGAAAGCAATAAGAAACCCTTATTTATGTGTGTTTGCATACAACTTTGTTGCTATAGGTTACTATACTAGTCCGTATAGAATAATATTGGTCTAAAAGCTATTGAATTCGATGGAGGAATGAAGTAACATTATTTTGGTTTTGATTTGATTGAATTTCATAGAGATTGAAGATTTTTATTGGCATTTTACTAAGGACGAGTCTAAAAACCTTGTTTTGAGGGTTTGAGGGTGTACAAAATGTATTGTTGACCCATTCCACTAGTAGAATTGTTTTAAAAATTGGTGGAATGGGTAAATTTAAGTAGCGTTTAATGTTAGTGTAGGATTTAGGAGCGGGGAGTAGGGTTTGATAATATTTTGATGTTTCCCTCATAGATTTCAGTCATGTTTTGAGCCAAGAATGATGGCTAAGGGTTGGAGTTGGATTAGAATGCATGGATAAAAGTAAGGGAGAAGGTTTGGGAATCATGTGCAAAATTAGAATGATGTGTTTAAGGTGTTGATAAGGTGATATAGGGCTTGGAGAGCATAGTTCCAATAAACCCCCTTGTAACTAGCCTAAGGAGGCCTAGATAAGGGTTTTGGGGTTTGGTGAATTAGAAAATATTCCAATGGATAAAAATTTTTGTTTCTAGATATTTGTGACCTGATTGAGGTCAAGGAATAAATTTTTGTGGTTGGGGAAAATATTTCATGGTAGTTGCTTTGTAAAAGTGACCTAATTGGGGTTTTGTGCAAGCATAGCAGCAATGTTTTGAGGAACATGTTCTAAAGAAACCTTGGGATCTTTTGAGGTATGTTTCTAAAGATCTTAAAGGGTATTTATAATATAAAACCTTTTGTGGGTTTAAAGAGTATTCAAATTTAAGATATGCACAATTTTCTCTATTTGATATGCTACAAGGCAATATGAGAGAATTGGTGAGTTGAATACGAAGTTGGAATTTTTGTGAATGAAAGATTGTTTGAGTTTGTTTGAATTGTGATCGTTTTTCAAACTCCTCCCTATTGTACATCAATTGATATCAAAGCATAGGTTTTGGATCTTTTGAAGGAGAAAATTTGAAGTTTGAGGAAGGAAAAGAGGTGATTTGAAAAGACAAGATGTCTCATAAAGGAATTGGAGCCCTTGGTAGCGAAATAAGGTTGTTAAAGGAATCACAAGAAGCACGATTAGCCATATTTACAACATTGGAGACAAAGAAAAGAAGAGGAAAGGCCATTGAAAAGGAAAGTGACCAAGAGGAAGAGGAAGAGGGTGAGGATGAAAACCCTCTAGGAAGAGTCCAAGGACATGATGAAAGAAGGATAGTAAAAATGATCAAGGCTATACAAGGAGATTCTTTTCATGAAAAAATAGATTTGCTAATGTATAATGGAAAATTGGATGTTGAAGAGGTATTGGATTAGATAGATGCACTAGAAAACTACTTCAAGTACAAGGAGGTTGTAGATGATAAAAATGTAAAGTTGCTAAGACTAAGTTGAAAGGTCTTGCTTTGGCAATGTGGAATTATGTAGAAGAGGAAAGAGTGAAAAGGGGAAAAAGAAAAAATAAGTTCATAGGATAGGATGGTTTCAAATATTAAGAGCCAATTCTTGCTAGGTGACCATGCAATACAATCTTTTAAGAAGTTGCAAAGTTTAAAGAAAAAGGATAAGGATGCCATGGCCTACACTGGAGAATTTCAGAAATTAAGTATTAGGGATGGTCATGTTGAAGATGAGAATTAAAAGATAGCAAGGTATATGTGTAGGTTGAGATTTCAAATTCAAGATGAATTGAGTTTGGGTACTCCTAGGATGGTTGAGGAATATTTTTAGTTGGCTGCTAGGGTAGAGGAGAAGTTAAAAAGAAGACAAGAAAGACAAGGAAGAGGAAAAGGAAACATTAGTAGAGGAAGAGGTTCAAGGAAATCCAATGAAGACCAAGTGGCTAATCGAAGAGGTGGATTCAAAGGCTTTAGAGGAAGATTTGGTGGACAAGGCAGAGATTCAAGAACATTCTCAAGAAGGTGTTACCATTGCAATCAGTTTGGGCATCAAGCATGGAGGTGTTCAGAGAAACATGATTCTACTTCTTGAAAACGGTGGTGATAAAAGATTTTAGATGGTGCAAGAGGAAGATTATGAGAGTGTTAACTCTCCTAATCAGCTTGCTACTCTAGAAGTGGGAGAATCCTTGATGGTTAGAAGAATAGAAGAATCCAAGGAGAAAGAATCAACACAAAGGAGAACACTTTTCAAGACCACTTGCAAGTGTAATGGAAAGGTATGTAAAGTTGTTATAGATTCAAGGAGTACTAATAACATGGTGTCTATAGCAATGGTTGATAAACTCAAGTTGGAAAATATACCTCATGAAACACCTTACAAAGTGTCTTGGCTGAATGAAAATCAATCTATCTTGGTTAATGAACAAACTTGGGTTGAATTTAACATTTGTGGATATAAGGTCAAAATTTTGTGTGATGTGTTGCCTATGGATGTGTGCCACTTGTTGCTTGGAAGACCATGGAATTTTGATAGACATGCAAAATATTATGATAGAAACAATACTTATGATATTGCAAAGGATGGAAACACTTTCACTTTGACTCCATTATTAGAAGACGTTAAAGAGAAAACCAAGGTAGCAAAGGTGATAATGTTGGGTAAGAAAGAGTTTGTGAAAATAGAAGAAGAAAAGAAAATGAGGGTTGCAACCACTTCAAGGCTTGAAGGTACCAAGATAGCAAAGGTGAAGAGTAATATGATTTTGAGGGAAAATGAAATTGAGAAGTTCAAGGATGAATTGATCTTGAAGATTCAAGATGAGTTGGCAAAGCATGTTGCTAAGAAGGTGAAAGAGGTATTGCACTCATTGTTGGAACAAGAAGTTCATGGTCATTCAAAGGTAGTTAAATCTAATGTTTGTAAACCTAATAATATTGTGATTCTAGAGGTAGAGAATCTGAATGAAGAGATGAAGGAAAAAGGTAGAGTGATCCAAGGTAAATGGCAAGAACATGTGGGTACGTTCAAGTATGCTTCAAGAGTAAAGAAGAGGAAAATTCAAGATAAAGTTGGAAAAAGGTATGTTTTTAGGTGTTGAATTAGGTTCAACATCAATTTTAGATGAGGGAAAGGTCAGAGGGCATCCATCAAGTCAACTTGTGAAGATGGGGCAATGTCTATGTGGTAAAAAGTTCAATAGTGCAAAGAATGATACTAATCTTCAATATGTAATCCAATGGAAAGGATTACCAGATGAAGGAACATTTGGAGAACAAGAAGGTGAAGTAATCAAGCATGATCTAGATCAATATAGTCCTCAAGCGACTTGAATTCTTTTTCAGTCTAGATGTATGGTGCAGGGGCACCATGTCAATTCATGTCAATATGGTCTTAAGTTTGTTTTAAGGTGTTTTGAGTCTTCTTTCATCTAATAAGATCATAATAGACCATTTGGAATGTAATTAGAGTCATCTAGGGATCGATTGTTGAAAGTTGTTTAATTTTGTAATTCTTGCAAAAGTTATCATTGCAAAAATGCAAAAAGTGGAAACCCAATGGTCAAGTAGTTCAAAAAGATGTTATAGTTGGTTGTGTTAGTTATTTTTGGGGGCACAAGCTTAAATATTCTCTAGAAACTCAATGTAAAGTCCTTGTTGAAGATTTTGTGGAAGCCAAGCAATAAGAAACTCTTATTTCTATGTGTTTGCATACAACTTTGCTGCTGTAGGTTACTATACTAGTCCATACAAAAGAATATTGGTCTAAAAGTTATTGAATTCAATGGAGGAATGAAGTAAAATCATTTTGGTTTCTATTTGATTGAATTTCATAGAGATTGAAGGGTTTTATTTGCATTTTACTAAGGATGTGTCTAAAAACCCTATTTTGAGGGTTTGAGGGTGTACAAAATTTATTGTTGACCCATTCCACCAGTAGAATTGTTTGAAAATTGATGGAATGGGTACATTTAAGTAGGTTTTAATGTTAGTGTAGGATTTAGGAGAAGGGAGTAGGGTTTGATAATATTTGATGATGCCCTAGTAGATTTTAGTCATGTTTTCAGCCAAGAATAATGGCTAAGGGTTGGAGTTGGATTAGAATGCATGGATAAAAGTAAGGGAGTAGGTTTGAGAAGCATGTGTAGACTTAGAATGATGTGTGTGAGGTGTTGATAAGGTGAGATAGGGCTTGGAGAGAATAGTTCCAATAAACCCCCTTGCAACTAGCCTAAGGAGGCCTAGATAAGGGTTTTGGGGTTTGGTGAATTAGAAAATGTTCTAGTGGATAAAAATTGTTGTTTCTAGATATTTGTGACCTAGTTGAGTTCAGGAAATTGATATTTGTGGTTGAGAGGGTGTTTAGTTGGTAGATGCTTTGGAAAATAGGGCTAATTGAACCACTGTCTAATGTAGCAATCCATTTTTGGAGGGTGTGTTCCAAAAAAGTGTTTGCACAAATTGGATATGTTTAAGAGGGCCTTAATGCGTATCTGAAACACCTTTTGGATTCTGGGTTGGGGACATAACATGAAATTTGTGAAGGAAAAATGGGGTTTGTTGACCTACTAGGAGAGTGGTAAGTTTGTAAAGGAATCCCATGAATTTGGGTTACTAAGTTTGGAAACTTTTTTTATTTTAGTTAGTTTTGAGTGGATTACATTTTTCCTCCCTACTCTACATCAATAACCTTATTGCATGAATTTGTATATGTTATCTTGCATATAATGCATTGAATATGCATAGCAAATAATTAATGAATAAAGTATAGTGAAATAAGTGTTGTGCACTATGTGAAGGTGATAAGCTAAAATACCACGAGTTGTTAAGTGAATAAAGTAATACTATTAAAATTGAAGCTGACTCATTTGTTAAGTGCTAAATGTTTTAGTAATGACCAAGTCAACTTAGTAAAACACAACCAATTGAAGTATTTACTTATTCTTTTGTGAAACAACAAGCTAAATGATATTGAATACAATGAATTGTTGGCACCATATTATGAACTCAGTAACTCGATGGAAGTCTCTTAAACTTGCAAGTCGATTTACAGTATAGAAGATGTGTAAATATGAATCGATCAACATGTTGTTGGAATGAAAAGAGTCAACCTTCTGTTATGTTTGGATGAGTATTGAGATAGGATTTTTCCACCTTTTGGTTATCATGTTGAGTCGATTGAGTTGAGCTGAGAAGTGTCAATTTGTTGGCCTTGTTTCTAGCCTATACATGTTGGTTTTTTGGGCATAAATAGAGGCACTCTTACCTCATTTGAATATGCATTACTACACATTATCACACATTCTCCATTTTTTTCTTTTTATTTGTGAAGTTCTTACTTTGTTTAGAGGTATTTGTGAGCAAATATTAGTGAGTGGAATTTGACAAGGAATAGTTTTAAAGATGATTTTAAGAGTGGGCTCGGCTTAAGATCCAATGAGTCAATTGGATTAAAGTGATTAATAGGAATGTGATGCTAATCTCTTCATGTTTGTTTATTTTTGTGAAAGATTGAATTTCTTGTATGTTTTATTTGGAAATGCATTAGATTTCTTGAAATAGAGTAATGATATATTTGCTTATTGGAAAGAAAATGAATCTTGTAGTGATTATTTCCTTATGACTGTTCTTGCATACTCCATATTAAGGAGTGGATGTCATCAATAGTATTATAAACTAGGATTGACAAAAGTGTGAATATATTAAGGGAGTGATTTGATACTCTTATATAGCCTGTATAGGAATTCAAATTCAATGATATTTCTATACATAGATAGTTTACAGTACATGTATATTTTAAAATGTATCAATGTCATGAAGTGATTTGAGACTGTTAGCCTATAATGCTAGGAAACCTTAGGAATGATAAGGTTTAACAATACAACAATAGTGATAGTATGAAAGATATGATAGGCTGAGATGTCATATTGCTAAGATATACTTGAATGGTCACTTGACCATTACTTTACTTTCAAATAAAACCCTAGGTTGAGAATAACCTGTTTGGGTCAAGAAGTATATTTGATTAATGATTGAAACCCTAGGTTAAGAATTTCCTACTAGGTTGGAATATTTATTTGATTAGGTCCATTGAAACCAATAGGTTGAGAATAACCTAATTGGTTGGTTTATTTATTTGATCTTTGTTTGGAACAAAAAGGTTTAGATTAACCTATATGATCAGACTAATTGATGATTGTTGACTTTATCTTGGGATTAGGGTAAACCAAGGTTGAGAATCACCTATGTGACTAAGTTGATCACTTGAGTTTGTGAGTTACTATGTAAATAGAGCCATAGGTGGGATTACCTATTAAGTTTGAATTATTACTTGATTGGTTTCTTTATACCCTTGATATGAAGTCATATTGTTGACAAGATTCTACTCTTAGAATAACCCTTTTTACTAAGGAGGTTACACTCTCGAATATAATCATTTATTGATATGATTGTTCTTTGATTGAGGTCATTTATTGATGAGACTCTTGATGAGAATCACTTATTATTGTGATATATTCTTGAATGGAGTCAGTTATTTATGAATGTTTATTCTATGATAAGATGAAGCTTATGTAGCTATACTTTAGAATATAAAATTATTTGTTATGAATCTCTTGTTAAGTTAGAGCCATGAAGTGAATAGGATATTCCTGGGATTATATTATCCATTAAAGGGAATAGCTTGTATATGTAAATACTTGAGAGAAGTATCTTTGTGATTTGAAAAGGGAATAGGTTGTTTTTGAGGTTAAAGATTACCTATAAAAGGAAATTACCTATTGATAGTATATGAATGGTCATAATCCAAACCGAGCTAGGGTAGTGTATGTGAATAGGATGACTCTCACTCAAAGTACTAGTTGAAAAATACTTTGGCCAAAGTAGTGTAATTTTCCATTGGTTGCACTATCAATTCACTATGTTCCTTTTATGCATGCTAGTTTAGGATTGTAGTGGATACAAGTTCTAGTTATGTAGGACAAAACACTAAGCTCAAGAAGGCTATTGTTATGAGGTTACAATACCAGTCTCCTCTTTTAAGGGAGGGCCATCTTACCATATGTGGTAGATGTATGGGGGACCACATTGAGTCTTGGTTTTTTGGCAAAGCGCTGGAGTGATGCTTCCCATCATCAGTTGGCAATCAAGTTTTGAGGATGTTTGTGCCAGTATTGGGGACAACTAGAGTGTATACATCATAGAATGGGGACATCTAGAATGTATGCACTAATGCGGTGACATCAAGACCAATTTGTATATCTATTCCAAAAAAGCTCAGAAGAGCTACACATGTATGTATATTGTACCCATTTATATGGAAGGTTGTAATCATAAAAGATAAACTTGAGTTTATTCAATATTAAATCTATATTATGGAAAGATTTGTGGAATTACCATGAAATACAATAGAAGTTTGGAATAGTGTTTTTTTTAAATGTGCATGTAATTTACATTATAGAAAAGAAGAGAAATTATTCTTAAATTATGGCATCATGGTTTATTCACTTGAGGTGAAAACATTAAAAAATTATTGAGTAGAACACTGAGGTTGTTACAAAATGGATAGGTGATATGCACCCTTTAAAATGTTAGCATATTTACTATGTTGGTATTTTAAGGAAAAGAAAATGGAGGGAAATAATAAAGTACGTCCTCTCTAGAAAGATGCATGCCTCCAAAACCTAGTTATCCTTGCCCCCCAAGTGTATAGGTAAGAACAACCATGTTAGAAACCATTATGTTACCACCATAGATGAATTATTGGTGCATGTAATATTATACCACCATGAATGGAAATGAACACACACATATAGCTATGAATGCCACATAGTGAGGAGAAACACAATAGAATAAAATTTATCATTTAGAAGGAAGAGGAAAAACTCAAATCCCTTTATGGCATGAACATCCAACAAGTGCATTAGTAATTAGGAGAATGATGTCACTAGATTCAAGATGTTGTATTGTACTTCTTAGGGTGTGATAGGCATCAGTGAAATAGCCAAAAAATTGATGGTACACACAAAAATAAGAATTTTGTTTTATTTTTCTCATTAGATTTCTTATGTGTCAGAGGAAGGTTAATCAAGTAGGCTTTGAGGAGGCTCAACAAAAAAAATATTTCTTAGATAGAGGATGAGGAGCAAGAAGTAATCCTTTTTTCTTTCGAAGGAAAGTTTGACAACACACAAGAGAAATATATAAATGTTTCATACAAGTGGGAAGGGAATGTAGGAACAGGAGGAAGCTAGTAACCTAAACCTGTGACCAATGACATAGTATAGGTTAACTACACCCAATCCATATGAATTTGAGGAATATTTAACCCACTAAACATCAATCCAAATAAGATCATTCGCTATAAACAAAGACAAAGAAGCCATTAAACCTAACATTCTAAATCATGAAAGCTTGAAAAACCTCTAATCTAAGACATTGAAAGTTATCCTATTTGGGGAGTGGTGTCACATTGATGTGGAATGGTGACCCTTTCCAAATCTCTTGGATAATGAGCTTGTTTCAATCAGTTTTATTGAAGAAAACTAATGAAACCGTTGTGAGATGTGTGATGAAACATTATTTAAATGATAAAGTAACAAGATGCAAGCTATTTTAACATGATTTATGCTAAGATGATCAAGATGTGGGTGAGTGCAAAGCTAATCTAAATCGATTTTAAGCTAAAAATATTGAAACCTTAATTACACAATACTAAATGGATGCATTTATGTTATCATGGAAACCACTAATGGAAGCTAAGCTAATATGATGATGTTAAAATAAGCTAGAATTATGCTAAATATGAGTGCAAGTGAGTGATTTTAACAGCATAAGTTTGATGTTACATATGGATCCATTTGCCTCCAAATAGTGGCCTATTTATAGGAGGACAAATGAGAAATGAAAGGTTGAGATTAAAATGTTAATCAATGGTCAAGGATGAAGGAAAGATGAAACATGGATCATGGATTCTCATCAACGGATGAGAATCAATGATCACATGGATCAAGGAAAAAATCAAAGGCTCATATTCTTTCAAACAAACACACTTTTAACTTGCACAAGAAGTCTTGTAAGTTAACTTGCACATGAAGTTTTGTAGGTTTGTTACAAAGGAGAATATTCCTTTTCTTCAAATGAGTGAAGAAAGAGAATATTCTTTGGAATATTCCCATGGGTGAGGGAAATAGATATTTAGCAAATTAAATCAAAGTTTTAATGTGCAAAAGGGGAAGGAATATTCCTTTTGGAGGAATGTGCAAAGGACAAATATTCCCTTGGAATATTCCCTTACAAGTGGGGGGAATTAGATGAACTAGGTAATTTGATAATTAAATAAGGTTTTAATTATGCAAATTAGGGGAATTTCATGTTATTCATTAAATAAACTGATTTAATGAAAAGGGGGAAAGTGGGATAATATTTAATTAAATAAGTTGATGCATTTAATTCAATAAGATGAAATGCTAGCATGAAAGGGGGTGAATTAACCCGATTAGATTAATTAGATCAACAAATGAAAATGAAGCAAATAATTAAATAGCTAGGATAATTTAATTAATTAAGTGAAAAGAGGATGGGTTTTAGGACAAAATGATGTTAGTTAGCCAATGCGATCCATCAAGATATTTTTAAGTGTCTACATTTTTCCCCTCTTTGAAGCAATATACTCATTGCGTTGGTTCAAAGAGTGATGCTGATTTTGATGTTGATGACGATGTGAAAACATATATCAATGATCTCTTTGAAATGTTGATATCCAAGCTAAATTTGATTGATTGATAACATTGTTGAGGATTCACAATAATGCTAGGATTGTGTTGAATAACACGAGGATTGGTAGGGAAAGATATATCCCAATGATGATCTATTTGATAATTTGATCAAGATTTGCTAGCAAGGATAAGACCAAATTTTGTTAGATGATTTGATATTGATATGATTGAAAGATGGTTGGTTGCCTCCTTGAGAGATCTATTATGGAATAAAGTGTTTTGATCGGGCTCACGATAGGTGAAAATCACTTATGCTTGAGATGCTTGAGATTTTAGGTTGCATTTGAATCAAGGTGCTACAACTTTTTAGATTGTTGAGTTGAAGATGATATAGATTCCCCATTGTTCCCTAGTGGGAGAGGGATTGTTGGTGTGCTATATTAGATATTGATGTAGATAGATTTTAGGATGTATAGACAGTCATCGACTGTGGGTAGCCTCATGTATATTTTGATATATAACACATATTCAATACTTGGATATAATTGTTAGTAAAGATAGAAGAATAAGAAGAATAAGATGAATGGATTGACAAGTGATTTTGAGATTGATTCAAAAATTTCAACAAGTCCATGATTCACCGAGACTTTATTAGATATGTTGATGAGAGATGCATGATGATGATGATTTGCTCATATCTTGGAATTGGTATTTTCTGTCATTCCTTATTTTTGATATAATGCATAGACATGATACATCAAGGTATTAATAACCAAGATGGCATTGTATTTAGTGTATTAAGTTTCCCAAATGTTTTGGTGTTTTCTAATATTTTGAATGTTTAAGGCTTTTCTAATATTTGAATATTTAGGGATTTTCTAAGTTTTGACCAAGAACCTAACCTAAAAGACTATCCTAGGGGCCTCAGGGGCTTATCAAGGATGAGCCTTGCCTATGTTATACATGCAGAGACCACGTAGTTCAACTAAATTGACTTATTGATGATGAGATATGAACACTTGATAGAATGCCAATTTATTATGGCATACTCCTAAAGGACTAACCTAGGGTGTCTTGGGGGCACATCAACGATGACCTTGCCTATGTTCAAGCTCAGAGACTTGTAGTTCAACATGGTACTATTTTGGATTTTTGATGTTTGACCTTTTTAAGGATTTTTGATGTGTTTTGCATGTTTTGGATTTTAACTTTATAATTTTCTGATTTTTTATTTTATTTTAGTTGTGTAGGAATTTGGATTTTTTTGGATTTTCTAATTTTGCAAGCTTTTTTGGATTTTTTGATAAGTGTTTTATGAATGTTTTTGGGATTTTTGATGAGATTTTGAGGTAAACGATACCCAT